>VWZW01006867.1:2062052-2157451 GCA_013397115.1 Edolisoma coerulescens
TTAGTAATGACAGGACGGCCAAGGAGAAGCTCCATCCTTTTCTGGGTGTAGGGGGAATCATAGTGACAAAGGACAAGGAAAAGGCTGAGGTACTCAATGCCTTCTTTGTGTCAGCCTTTAATAGCTAGACCATTTGTTCCCCAGGTACCCAGCTGCCTGAGCTGGAAGACAGGGACAGGGAGTGGAATGAAGCTCCCATAATCCAAGGGGAAATGGCCAGTGACTTGCCGCAACACTTGGGCATGCACAAGTTTATGGGGCCAGACGGGAATCTACTGAAGGTACTGAGGGAGCTGGTGGAAATGGTCACGGAGCCACTTTCCATCATTTATCATCAGTCCTGGCTAACTGGGGACTTGAATAAAGTCTTTGATGGTTTCCCACAGCATTCTCTATGAGAAACTGGCTGCTCGTGGCTTGAATGGATGCGTTGTGAAAACCTGACTGGATGATCGGGCCCAGAGAGTGGTGGTGAATGGAGCTAACGTCCATCTGGCAGCTGGTCAGTAGTGGGATTTCCCAGGAATCAGTCCTGTCTTTATCTTGATGTGGGGATTGAGTATATTCTCGTTAAGTTCACAGATGACACCAAGTTGTGTGGGAGTGTTGATCTGCTGGAGGGCAGGAAGGCTCTGCAGAGGGATCTGGACACGCTGGATCAATGGGCCAAGGCCAATTGTATGAGATTCAATGAGGCCGAGTGCCAGGTCCTGCCCTTGGGTCACAACAACCCCGTGCACTGCTGCAGGCTGAGGGCAGAGTAGCTGGAAAGCCACCTGCCAAAAAAAAAAGACCTGAGGGTGCTGGTTGGCAGTGTCTGAACATGATCCAGCGTGTGCCCAGGCAGCCAAGAAGGCCAATGGCATCCTGGCCTGTATCAGGAATAGTGTGGCCAGCAGGACCAGGGCAGTGATCGTTCCCTTGTACTTGGCACTGGTGAGGCCACACTTTGGGTTCTGTGTCCAGTTTTGAGTCTCCCACTGCAAGAAAGACATTGAGGTGCTGGGGCATATCCAGAGAAGGGAAATTTAAGTTCAAAGATCTGAAGATAAAGCATGTAGCTTAACTAGCAGGAATAGGATACCTGCTGTAAATTACCAATATATGAAGAGGGAAATTTGTCATTATTTCTCAAAATACTTTGAAGTATGAAGCTGAAGTCTGTATTAACTCTGTATTTACAGTATAGCAAAAAGAATGGGTATTTTATAGTTGTATAGAATTTTTGTAAGAAAAGGAAGAATCTTGCAAAGTCATAAATAGCGGATGTGTTGTTAGAAAGAGTAATTTGAGTTATGTAAAAAAAACCACGACATGAATTAATGGTTGTATCTGTTTGTGCAAATGATTCTGCTTTTGTTTCTTTCAAGTCAGCCAAATAGGAGAGGCACAATCTGGAAGAGTCTTTGACAAGCTTGCTGTTTGTAGATGTTTCAGTGGTTTAGAACAGTGTACATCGTGCTCCACAGTTATTCCTTGAAACACTTTGTTTAGGAACTCAGTCTTGAATTGTGGTGCTAGTTTTGGCAATATCTAAAATTGCATTGTGAGTAAAGGCTAAAGACAACAGCTTTCCTTCTACTTCAGAGAAATTTTGCACATTACAGTATTATTTGCCTGGATTATTTACAAATTTTGATTATAATATTCAAAAGGCCCTTCTTTTCATATTCATTATTTTCCCCAATAATCCTGCCAGCAGGATCTCTCCTTCTGCATTGGGAATTTGAATTTTTTTTTTTTTTGGAACATTGAAAGAAAACCAGCATGTTCTTTTGTTCCAGCTATGTTTCTAGACCTCTTTTACATTTTAATTTCTGCTTACACTTTCATCCACCCTGGAAAGCTAAAGTAGGCTTTAAAAACAGATTATTTAAAACTAGTTTATTTATGTATGTCATCAAGAGTGTTCAGACTTTCATTATTGTTAGGATAGATGTATTACCTTTTGTTTAAGGCTAAGTTAGGCATTTGTTTTTAATGGGACACAGAAACAAAAGCAGCAGTCTGAATTCTCTCTTTAGGTAACAGAGACATAGCAGTACAGTCTTCAGGGGTGGAGCTGGCACTGGTTGCTTTAAACCTCTGACCAGCAAAAAATGTCTTAGATTAAAATACATTTGAAAATCTTTTAAAGTAATTGATATAAATAGTTGTTACATTTTGCAGCTACACTGCATGTGTTTAGCCACAAGGGAGCAGTGTCACACCGTGTCTATGTTGCAAGTCTTAAACTAAAAAAGAATTCTGCTTTGTCAACATAAAGTCTCAACAAAATTTCAATCCCTTTATATTTTTATTTTTATAGTGATATACACTAAGTTGTAGAGGTGGATGGTTCTATCTTACTAGCATTATGATGAACTGTATTTATGTGCATTTGGATTAAGAAAAAGTCAACACCTGGCTAGTTTATTCTCTTCACAAAATAAATCTGCTGCCATTTTCTGGGAGAACAGGGGGAAGATTTCATGTGGTGAGTTAGAAAAGAGCTTGACCTGGCAGTAGTTTTTTCCTGAAAAAATATCCTCTTTATCCCATGTAAAATGGCCATTGGAGATTTCTCTTTGTGGTCTAGTGCACATATAATGAACACTGCCACAGAATTGCAAAAATTTGTATAAATAACTTCTAGCTTATACAAGTGAAAATATACTGCTTTTTACTGATTAAAAGTTAAAGTGACTAGGGGGCATAGAAATTCACATTTTTTCTTTCAGATTAAAGACTATACTGCTCTTCTGCAAACATATGCATTCTTTGCTCCTCGCATGTACACAGTGGCTTGAACAAGTTTAGGTGCATCCATAAATCTGGGTAAGGGGATGTTCACAGAGTTGGGCAAATTTTACCCTTCAGTAGTGTCAATCTTCAAAGTGTCAACTTCATTCTTGCCATCTGTGCTTTCTCTTTGGTAGTCTGCATTTTATTTAGTGGGGAGAGTTGATTGTTCCCGCTTCTCTGTTTCACTTTATAGTTCTCATGCCGTAACACAGCAGCTGTGTTTGCTGGGAGGCAGTTGCCACTGAGCAACAGCTGCTGGTATAAAGGAGCAGTGGGAAGAAATCTAAACTAAGCTTAGTTTTAGTTTTTTCCCCATGTTATTGTTGCCTTATGGCCAATGCATTGTCACAGTTTACAGCCTGTAAGTATTTGTCCAGTTTTTTCTATAATGAGAACTGTAGGAGTCTGTGTTAATAGTTCTGAAATAGCAGAGGTTGTGTGTTCTGCCACTGACGTGAGGGGTTTCTGTCCTTTAGAATACTGGAGTTTTGAATGTGTATTCTGTTGTTTCTTACTCAATTTTTTCTGCCTAGTATCTTACTCATCTTTTTCTATTATCCTTTTTCTAGCAAGTGTTTTTGCTTGACTTGCATACCATGTTTGACTGTCATCTATTTGACTGTCATCTACTGGGCCAGGCTTGATAAGCCAGGCTGTTTTTAAACTGTTTCCTTGCTTGTAAGGAAGTGTTTCTGAAGAAGGGTCAAGCTCAATGTTCTTGGTTTTAATTTATTAAGTGGGGAGCTCCTTACCAGCATGTACAGTGAGAAAATAATCTGTAACTCAGTATTTTGTGATAGTAAAAATAGGTAGTTTGAAGTTGTACTTTGGTTTGACTCAGGTGAAATGTTGTTTATCAACACCCCCTGTTCCTATCTGCTCATTTGACCACTCCAGTATTTTTCATCCATTTGTTTGCTTCTTCTGTCTGTTCCTCTCATACGCACTGTCTGCATGTATAAGAATTCTATTAAGGCTTTACTAGTTACATTTCCGAGGAGTCTCTGTTCTTTCAAGACTTCTAGCAAATCCCCAGCCCATTTATTATTTCTCAGTGGTATTTAGTACATTAGAACAATGCAGCTGCTAGTGACACTTAGGTCTACCAAATAATCTGCTGCATAACCTAGCTTGTCACTGAACTAGTTTTTGATGTTAAATTAGGTTTTTGAGTTCACAAATAAAAGAATATATTGAAGATACATCGACATAAGGCGAGCAAAATAAACAGAATTCGTGAGATCCTGCTTCGTGCCTTGTCAGCTCTCGGAGCTGTTGCTAGGAGAAGAGCACGGTAACAGTGCTCCAAGCTGGTAGTTGCCTGGGGAACCCACAGACACTTGAGCTATTTCTACGCATCTGTACCAACTCACAGTATTTTTCTTCCATGTACCCCCTTTTTCCTCCTCTCTAGCGTAATAAAAGGCGTGGGGGATCTTGACCGTGTCATCCTTTGTCATCCTTCAGCATACAGGTCTCACTTAGTCAAGACTAGTATCTTTGAAGAAAATGGGACGTGGCCAGATCTTGACTGAGCATGATAGTGGTGAACAGCTGGCCCAATTCAGGTTGAGGATGATGAACATCACACCTGGTAATTGGCCCTGGCGCTTTTATTTGGAAGTTATTGCTGTTGCATTGCTTAAATATGAATCAAAGTCTCACTTAGGAATTGCATAGATTTTAGGAAAAGTGGAATTTATTTACTTAGAAAAAAAACAGGATCACTAATTACCACTGAAGTAATTATCTGATGGAGGAACAAGTTAAACTCTGCTTACTAGAAAAAAAACTTTGAACTGCAGATGGCTAAGGAATTTAAATCTGCAAATTCTAAAGAAGCTGGCTGAAGGACATACCTGGCCCTTTATATTTACTTTGAATAAACTTTGCAGTAACACAGAGATTCAGAAAATTATTGTGTCATCTAAGTTTTCTTTTTAAGAAAAGTGGGGTAAGACACATGACTACAGGTCAATTGGTATGTATCACTTGTAGACAAAAAAATAGGCATGATAGTATCCTTTTGCATAATTGGAAATACTTAGATAACAGGACTGATCTCTTGTGACTTTATTGTAAAATAGATGTTTTAAATCATCTTCCACAAAAATAGCTGCAATAGAATAGCGTAAATTAAAATATAGCATTTTTATTACCCACAAAGTAGATGTTAAATGGATGTAGAACTGATTAGCTGGCAGATAATAATAATCACTGAAAGGAAGTATTTCTACTAAGATTATAGAGAATGGTACTGGGTTAATGCAGTTTCATATTTTTAGTAATGAATAAGTGATAAAATTTGTGTATGATTAAAACCAGAAATTGCATAGAGAGAAACAACGAAGATGTAGATGATGGCAAAAAGCCACAATGATAATGCCATAGCAGGTTAGGTCTTCAGAAGGAAAGAACATTCTAGTACAGGCAGTTGAAAAACTGTAAAGCCGTTTCATTCAAACTGTATTATTTCAGAAACAGAAAATGTTTGAATGACCTGATTTGTCTGTGAATGCATGAAGATTTAAAAAAGTGCTAAAAGCCTCTTTCTGTGACAGAGAGAAATGTAATACTAACCAGTAGGAAGTGAAAACTAAAATAATTTAAATGAGAGTGCATTTTAATAATGAGCATGACATCCACAGTGGGAAGTGGTGACTCTTCTTTATTTCTTCTCTGTAGTAGAACCCAAAGCTAGTTTGACAGAGACCCAACTGTGGAGTGAAACAATTGTCACCTTTCGACAATGGTGCCTTCCTTTTCTTCCTCATATGTTTATTTTCTAGTCTATTTATCATAGGTTGTCTCAGAAAGAGAACAGCTCTTACTGTGATACTTGTTTTACATCTCAAAAGAACTTTTAGTGTCACAGAGGAACTTGTGATACTCTTGAAGGTGCAAACTCCTTGCTGATATTCAGATATTTAAGAAGACTTTATCATGAATCTCGGTAAAATTCAAACTTGTAGATGTGCCGTGCCAGCTGAAAAATGGCATCTGCATTATTATATAAGATGTCCTTGAGAGCAATGTAACACCCACAGGCAAAACTTCAAGCTGTCAAGTAACTCAAGAGTGAGGATGTAAGCTCTCCCTTTAAATTAATGACACTGAAGTATCAGAAAGAAAGAACTGCAATTGGATTGGTAAAGGAATAAAGTCAAAAGAAAAAAATCCCAAAACCCTCGCAACATGTACAGATTTTTTTAAAGTACCTGGAGGTGATCAAGTCACTTTTTCCACAAAACCATAGAAGTTGTTCTCCTTTATCATTGAAGTATAAGCTGTCCTTTCACATCTAGCTCTCTTCAGGATCTGTGATGATTTTCTTCTTGACCTCTAACATAAATCTGTTATTAAGTTATTTCTGTCATAACAGCTTGTGGTGGGAGTAGTATTGGTGTCCCTTGTGCAGTTCCTGATCCACTAGACCACTCTGAAATGTAACCACAGTGCAAATAAATAAATTCCACCTCTATCTAGCATTTCTCATACAGCATGACTGTTGAGTTGCTATAGTCAAAATACCAGATCATTTTGTTAGTGGTTTGTATTTCAAAACCTGTCAACAAATAGGTCTTAGTGGAACTGGTCAGAAGAAAATGGAGGCTATTGGTCACACAGGATTATATTGCAACATGTTTAGGTCTCGGGCAGATGGAGGATTTGGCAAAAGGCAGCTGAAGTCCAGACACTTCTCTTATGCTTCATCCTAAGCAAACATTAATAGTGATATTATTGACTCTTCTTCCTTAGAACTGGAAAACAGAAATGCTCTCTTAAAAAAAAAAATAATACCATTGTAAAATATGCTTAATAAAAAGTGGGATGGGAATTGAAGTGGATCTGAGCCTCAGAAAGCTGTTTCTCTTGAAATCAAAAAGCTAGGCATTATTACAATAAAACCTCCATAATGTTATCTAGGGAGAGCACTGTAATTATCAAGGAAGACAGAAAATAAAAAAGGGGTTGTGACCTTGCATGTGAGTCTTTCCTTCCACTCAACTCAATACCTTTCTGAGTTGCAGCAAAGTCTCTTAGGCCCCTCTCATGTCTGGCTGACAGCAGAGGCTCGCTTTGCTGTGAATTTTATTTACTTGCTGCATTCTCCAAGTGAGCTGTGAGCTTTTTGCTATGGCTCTCTTGCATGAGATATCCTGCCGTTTCTGATCTTTCTGTCTTCCAGCAAAATCCAGAGCACCTCAGAGAAGAAAGAATTCCCTGTTTCTCTTGAGAGGGAGGCAGAAATCACATTGCTCTTTAGAAGAATATAACATATGATTGGAATCATAATAAATACCATCATTTCTCAAATCAAATTATTTTTTGTGTGCTTGTGATAAGGTGTTTTCAAGCAGCTGACCATAATCAGGTATGGGGGGGAGGGGATGAGGGCAAGACATCTAAGAAGGTAAAAATGAGGCTTGATAACCAGTTTTAGTTGTCTCCAGACAGAACTCCTGATGGACCAAGCACAGAGGATTTGTGAGGATCGAATGCAGAAGGAAATTGACTACACAGCTTCTTATGCAAGTTTCTTCACTTTAATTGACTAATACCTTCAGGTAACATAATTTCTGTATTATCTTTGTAGTTATAATTAAGATAAATGAAGGAAGTGTATATGCTCTGTTAAAACTTTAGTACACACCTTTATACACCTAAAGCCTATGTGCCAATGTCACTCAGCCATTTTGAATGGCTGATGTACCCATCCCAAATCTTATTTATGTTTCTTGATCTATTTAATACCTGTCTTTACTTAGGCAGTCTTCAGGCAGTGGCATTGTTGAGGAAGGTTTCCTTTTCATGTGCGAGCCAGGGCAGTTACCATGCACATCTGTGGGCACCTTAATTCAGCCTTAGTGCTGATAAAAGGGACTTCAAAGCACCAAAGTGCAAATGGCCACTCCTTAATCCCATGCAGAAATGGCAGAGCTGGTGGCAGTGACTTTCCTGATACACTGAGGGAAATAAATGTGCTGTGCAAAGGTACCACAGAGGGCAGTGGCTATGTCCCAAAGTATTTGTCATCTACATGGAACCTCATCCCAGCAAAACAGTACATTTTTTTAAACAAAGTAATTCCACTTATGTTTTGGTCTCTCAGCTGATGATACCAGTGTATCTATTTTTTCTCCTCCTTCTAGAGGTTGACTTGAAGTATATTTATCCAACACAAAGCATGGCAGATAAAAAAAGTGATCTTTGGGACAATACTCTCTTTTTCTTGTTGAATCTACCCTTGAATCTACCATATGTTCCAGTACTTCCTATTTTCTTTGCCTTTTGGTTGCGTGACATGGAGTTGCCCCCGCGTTTGTCTGCAGGTGTTGGTAGGTCTGGCTATAGAAATGAGGCTGGGCATCAAATACACGTGTAGGTGTAGCACTAGACTTTTCTTTTTGGTAGCTGTATTTCTTTCATAAATATGCTTATGTATGAGCTAAGCTCATAGGAATCCTCTGCACACACGAATGGAAAATCTGGATTTGGAATGTAACAGCTGCTGAGTAGGTCAGGAAAGCATCATTTTAAACTAATGGTGGATTTAAGTATTAAAGTGTATTTTCTTCAGGATTACAATTCTAGTAATATTTATTTGTAACCAGGAATTCCTTTTTTGTTTCATCTAAATGTTCAATCTTTTAAGCTTTTCTATGTGGTTAAAGGTTAATATATTCTTATGGCAGCAAATTCCATATGTACTGCTGCACTTTGTTCTACCTATCTTTTGGTTTGGGGAAAGCAAACGCTCTCAGTCTGCCCAAATTTTCTGAGGATTTTTTTTATAGGTGGTACTAATGAAGCTACAGTATTTTTTCCTCTCTCTCTCCTTCCTGGAGGTTTTTCATGATTCAAATTGCTTTTTGCCACCCTTTGCACTTCCCACTCTCGTAATTACACTTGCTATAGAGGGATGATTGGTATACAAATTGAATTTATCTCTGGGTGGTAGGAGTGCTGGAAATAATAGGACAACTCCTGTTTGTATGAATTCTAATACTCCATTTTAGTTACAACTTGTTAAGACACCCGGATCCCCTTCCTAACCCAGTACAATATATTTAGAGCTCTGTAGGGTACAGAATTCAAATCTTCTCTCTAAATTGTATTACCATAAAATCTGACATGAAATTCGTCTGCTGTTGGGATACTTCCTTGTGTGTTTAGGTCTGCATGGCCCTGCACAGACGCCCAAGAAAGCTTTTAGGAAGTGCTGCTGCGGGTAGCAAAATCCAATTGTCATGGATTAAGGTGTTGCATGGTGTTCAGTGCAACTCTGCCTAAGCGCCAAACTAGCCCAGGATACAGTGAGATGACCCACTGGTTTTAGTGGCAGAGCCACTTTAAACTCTTTTCTAACCCGTGATCCATTTTCAGTCTGTCTGTCCTTGAACAGCTGTTTGAGACTGTACTGTACAACATCACTAAAAGATTGAGAAGTGTAGAACTGGGGACACCACAAACCCGCTTTGTTGATAAAACCGAGGTATTTTGTAACCACACTCGTTTTATCTTTATCTATCACACAACTGATTGTCACATGCATATCTTATTGTTTCTTCTCTTGATGAATACTTGTATTTCCAAGATCCTCCGCCTGAACTTTAAACCATAGTTAAGTATTTGGCCAGGACAAAAAAATTGCCATATAATTAATTTTCCTTTTGCTGTTCATTGATATATTTCAACTTGCTGGTCTGCATTTTTTGTTTTGAACCATTAAGCATCAGCATCCATCCAGACAGTGTCTGTGCAGTGTGGGAAGATGTACTGACTTAGCTGTACTTGAAAATAACACTGTTAAATCTGTTATGGAAAATGGAGCAGTTTTCCAATGCTATGAAGAACTGCTCCTGGAGAAACCATCACAGCTCCAAGCCTATACAGAACAGATCTCTAAGGGGCTTCATTCTAAAATCCATTTTGTAGTTCTGCTTGCATCTGGGGGACACATGAAAACACTGTGATTCTGAAGGGTGAATTTTTTTTTAGAAAAGTTTAAATTTAAAATGTTGGCTAAACAGTATTAAATATATTTCCAGCTCCTATATTTGGCTCAATTGTAGTATTTGCATGGGAAGAACTATGTGAGTATTGTTACTGACCACTTTGAGGTACAAATGGATTCTGGATTTACAAATGGGTCAAAGTCAAGAAGAGTCGCTGCAGTGATATCCATCAATGATGACAAGTATTTCTCACTTAGAAATACTCATCAGTGTAGAACATCAATACTTCTCATATTTTCAATTAAACTTCACAAGCCTCTGCCATGTTGCACATATAAATAACATGGTCTGAAACTGAGAAATGAGAAAATGGAGATTAAAACTGACCAATGATCCTAAGGAGAACTCATTACTGGAACTGAAACAATAGTGAAAGAAAACTCTCCTTTAAATATTTAACCAGGGAAACATTTTCCCTGGAGTTTGAAAATCCTTCTACTACATGCTTAGGAAAATTACATGGAAATGCTTTCCTTGCTGGGAACTCCATTTATATTCATACAGCAAGTCTAAGGGGAGATTTAGAGAAAAGTTCTTCTCAGAAACAGCACACTAGGAAAGTGATTATTTTGTTGGTAGGAAGGAGAAGCAGTGAGAGAATGGATGCAGTGGGATTTTTTCTGCCTTGTCAAACCAGAATGTCTTCTGCAAACAAAGGAGATCCTTCAATCAACTGACTTTACCAAAGAACTTGGGACACTTCACTTTTTTTTTTTAATTTTTTTTTATTAGTTGTCATTCTTCAACATGATGAATACTTACAGCAGTATGTTAAAAAAGATACAGTTAAGTCTCTTGGCATCACTGCATAGCAGTCACAGCATTTTCACACAATCTAGTGCTTCCTTTCAGAATGATGCATATGGCATATATACGCACATATGGGGGCTGATTCTTGGTCCCAGTGAAGTTGGGGGGACCAGTGCTTGGCCCACAGAGTTGTATAAGATATGTGAATATGTATATATAAAATGCTTTACAATAAACATGACATATACAATCTTGAATTTAAAGATAAGCAGAATATATTTTACATCCAAGTCAAGCTTATGCTCTGCACTTAAACTTTATGTACTTAAAATATTGGATGGATTATAGAAACAAATCATAGAGCAACAGTTTGCACCAATCAAAGTAATTTGAATACATATTCATGGCATGAAGCCTGCCTTGTGTTTTTGTTTTGTTTTATTGGGGTGGCTTTTTTTGGATTTGCAGGGCTTTAATTCAAATTTAATTATTGATTTTTGTGGGCCATGGGGGTCATGGTGACATCAGGAGGGGAATGGCATACTTTATGGACAACTTAGCTGAGTGACTTAAAATCTAAGGCAATAAATTATGGTTGGTACCCTGGCTGGTACCTGAAAATAAAATTGTGACTACTTGGGTTTCTCCTTTCCGAGGAGAATTCATTTGGAAGGGATAAATGTGCATTCTGTGTCTAATTTGATGTAAAATTTTAACAGAAATTTAAACCACAGATTGCAAAAGCTGGTGAGATCGCTATGGAGTGTAACAGCCTTATCGCATTTACGGCTTTCTCATTAATTGGTGGGGAGACTTTGGTTTTCTTCATTAAAACCGAGTTTATACAAAAATAATTGACCTGTGTTGTAGATTAGGTTAGATACAACTGCAGATCATGTGTTTTGTTTTTTTCTTTTTCCTCCGTAGACTCCACTTAATCTCAGCCACTCCTCTCTTTGTTCCTTGTATTCCAAAGGTACATGTTGCCAATAGTCCTTTTATTCCCTATTTGACTGGTGGCTGGACCACTGACACTTAAAACCACAAAGGTAGGTAAAATCTTTACTTAATAACAATGCATATGTATGCATAATTTTAACCAGCCTAAGATTTTCACTTATTATCCCTTATTATTGTTGTTATTATACAGGATTGCCTCTTAGATGGTATGAAATCTTCATTTAGAGGAGCTAGATTTTAATCTAATTGCATTTGTGGGGCATAAAAACATTCTAACATCCTGCTTTTCACAGCTTTTTTCCTCTTTCCATCTATGAAAACCTTAACTCAGTTTCAAAACTTCAAAATCTTTCAGCTGCTCTGGCCCAAGTAAGAAGGAAAAATAATTTACAAGGGCTTTCTGTAAAGTGGCTGATAGGGCTGACACCACCAAAATCTGTGTTATCTGCACAGCTTAACTATTCTGTGCATCAGCAGTGTGTTGTCAGCCTGGGGAAAAACTCCAGTGCAGAAACGCCCTCCAAACCAGAGAATACCAAATATGTGTCACAACTGCATGTGCTGAGCACTGGTGCTGTTGGATCAGCTGCTACCAGTTATGGTTTCTACGGGAAATCAAATGGTTGCATTTTGCATTACAGACCCCAGGGAATCTGGCTGCCAGAGCCTAACCTTTCCGAGCACTTCTGTCTGGAGCACCTGAGGCAAACTGGCCCGGGCCCAAACCTGTGTAATGGGTTTGGCTCACAAGCACAGAAGCATTGCTGAGGCCACCCTGAACCTGTTTCAAGCACTGTTTCATTAGACAAGGTGATGGAAATCTAGCAGGTATGTTCAGTGCACCAAAATCCCCCAGAGACTGACAACTTTCAGAACAGCTTTTTAAAGTTGGAAAGTTTTAATTTGGTAAGAGCAAACTTGTAATGGACCATGAGGTTCCACTTGTAGAAAAGGGCTTGGGTTTAATGTGGCTGTAACAAAATTTGATTTGTACCTAAGCTTTCCTGTTGGAACTATTTTCTGGAAGCTCTTCAGAAACAGCTCAATAATGTTTCTGTCAAGAGCTTTTTATGCTGCTAGACCCTGGGTTTAACTAAATTTCAGAACATTTTTAAAAAATTCTTTGAACTAGATGGAAAAGGGCTTCCTTTTCTTAGTAAAAAGATGAAACATGGGAAACTGCATCCTTTTGTATGGACTTAAGTGCTTCTAAGCAGCACATTACATTGCTCACGTAATGTCCTAATAATTGTCCTACATCTGTCAGAAGGAAAGGTACATCTAAAAAGCTGCAAAGTGGTGGTGCTTCCACCCCCACCACCCCCATGGGGTTAAGAAGACATTTATGTCCTGTAGTTAGAAAAAATTTAATTCTACTACAACTCCCTCGAGTGCGCTTTGCTTGCTGTGGTCCTTCAATTACGTGAATCTCATTTAGATTAGTGGGAGGAAGAAGGAGGTTTTCTTCTGGTTGTACCTTACATAACAGTGGAGGGGCAGAAAAACATCGCTTGAGTGCTTTGTGTGCTCACTGTGTTTTGCACCTTCCTACTCCACTGGGTTTCAGCCTCTTTTCTCTGAAGATACAAAGAATTAGTGGCATAAATCATCCTTCACTAAACTCATGCTTTTTATTTTCCTTTAAACATATCAGTCACCTTATGAGCATGAACTTTCTCTCATCAAGTCAATATCCCCTGTAACTGAGAAAAATGTATTATATTTTCCCTTGCACTTTTATGAGTAAACATCTTTCTCATGTTTCTCAAACACCAGCTTAAAAAGGTCTTTCTTTGTTGGCCTCTTCAAGGTCTTCACATCCAAAGGTGACTACCCAAACGTGACTATCTGGCCATACCTGCTTGCTGTTTTGGAAAGCAGCTGTACAGATTTGATGCACAGGGGGTTCACAACAATGCTGTACTTCACCTGGATGCAGTTATTCTTCCTGGGGGCAGAGGAGCAGGGGACAATCCCTTTGGTGCAATCCAGTAGTGTCTGAGAATACAATCTCATTGAAATGGTGGAAGCTTAAGTAAAGTTCAATAAAGACTTTCCGAACTGAGGTTGTTTATGGCATAGTTAAGGCCAAGTATCTTTCACAAACATGAGATCATAAGAGTCTGACTACAACACCTTTTTTTCCTTCATTGACTGAGACTAATCTAAAAAGTCAGTTGAAGTATTCTTTTAATTAAAAGAAAAATACAAATGCATTTTGATGCTGACTATCTAAGGAGGGAATGTGGGGAAAAAATCAGCTACACTGCAACATCTCTGGAGAAAACAGCCGAACTCCAGAACTATTAGAATGATCGCTTTGTAGATCGCTAAGCTATTTAGTAAAAATTCGCACTCTTGAATAAATGGTAATCAGGTTGAACTGTCAAATCGTGGTGTTGCTGTGGGGCTTGGGGGTTTTTTTGAACTTAAAACTTCAGGCTCTGTGAAACATTTGCCTAGACCGAATGTGCAAGGTGCCATGGATTAACAACACCCATATGGAATGTGTTTGAAGTTTTCAAGAAGTTATCCTGCCAGACTTCATTCCTTAATGACCTTTGATACACCTTGGATAGTGGAAAGGCAGTTCAGAATTGTATCTTGTAATCGTATGATTTTGGCAGCTATCAGAAGATGAAGGATGCTAAAAGTTAAGGCTTTTATCCACAAACAATGGTGTATATTAATAAACTCTATACCATATTTACAAATGCTTTCTCTTGTATTAAAACTAACAGTATTCTGTTCACAGTGCCAATGTTTTTACAGGTAGCAATCATCCCACAGTACTCCAGTATTTTGGCATGGGAATCAGTAGCGCTTTGTATTTACAGAAAATGTACACATGAATATAAACAGGTAACTTGAAACAGTACTCAAAAGATAGATCTGTTCATGTTTCAAAGGTTTAGACTGTACTACACCTTCCCTTTCAGCTGCGAGGGAATACTGTTCCTTGCAATGAGAAGATGCCCGTCTTTTACCCAAAGTGGCATAAAAACGATTACCAAAATGAGCCTCGTTACACTGGAGGTGTGTATACGGAGAGTAACTTCAGTCCAAGGTTTATAGATCTGTTGTTTAGTGCACAGAATACAAAAGTTAAAAAGGTTTTTAACTACTAAAACAAGCCAACTATCTGCCCTCTGTGAGCACCATCCCGCTCAGTCCACGTCCTCTGAATGCTGGAGATGCTGGTGGTTTAATGTGCAGCCCAGCTGCCAGCCTGGAAAGGGTGTGGTGCTCTGGGCCTATATACATATGTCACAATACGACTTGTGGTAAATGAAAAGATCACCAAGAGTGCCTCTCTGTGCCCCCTGTTCTCTCAGCAATGCTCCCTGCTTCATGGCAGTCGGAACTGGCCCGGCTTCCCTGCTGCTGACTGGGACTCTGCAGTGGGGCAGGTTGGGATCAGGAGTGACGAATGGCAGCAGGCATGCGCAGAATGGAGAGAGGGGAGAGGAACGTGAAGATCAGAAAGAAACCCAGCAGAACTGTGGGGTGTTCGTGAGGACCCTTGGAGCTTTGCCATTTCTTCCCTTTGCACGGTGTTGCCGACAGGCTGCTGGCTCCCCGGGACCTTGTTTGCTGCTGTGACCAAGACGGAGATAGCAGTGCTAGAAGGAAAAGTGCAAAGCTGCCACTAAGGAGTCTCTTCTTCATTTAAAGTCTGTTCCTGGCTGCCAGTCACTTGGCCTGAGTGGTCGTTGCTCCTACTACTGCTGTGTTGCTTGTGGAGCAGACTTCTCCACTTGGCCTTGTTCCTCCTGAGATGGTTTAGCATATTTTCAGATAGGGGAGTGTTGCCTGTAAACTGGGCCCACTTCTCAAAGAGTGGCTCAACGATGTATGTCATGAACCCTGCAGAAACACACAGGGAACACCTGGTGAGCAAAAAATTAATTCCACAAGTGCTCTGCCCCACAGAGTGCCTCGAGAGCACAGAGCAATACAAGTGGCAAAAGCCCTGATAAGAAATAACAAACTCTGAAACAGACATCAATTCCTTTTGAAATGCACAGCTTTTGACCACCATACATGATAAGATACGGCTTTATCTCTGTGTGTCACAGTAAACTCTGTGACAGTCAGCAACCCTTTGAGATTTCAGACAAGAAAGTAACCAGTGTTTAATTACACACTGGCTGCAACTTTTTCCCATGGGTATTTTTCCCCTATGCAAAGACTCCTTTTTCTTTCTGTTGAACATTTGGCTTAGATAGGTTTCTTTTTGAACATTTTAATTTAGAACATATTTTTTAACTCTTATTGTATCCGCAGCTCTTATCGTTAAAATAACTGGATTGGAGTGGGGCACGTGGTGGATAGAAGTTTCTCTTAGAGCTTGTGCCACAGTGAGATAAAAATGAAGAAAATGAAACTAATACTTACCAATCTGGATGCTTGGTATTGTATCCTTCTGCTGATTACAAAGGGGACTTATTTCCAGTTCAAATTTTTGTTCCAGATCACCTGCAAAAAAAGAAAAAAGAAGAAAATACTTTTCTGCCACTTTTATCTCTTCTCCATACCTATGCCACACTTTTAACAGTGTCTGCAACTGTGTTAGGAGTTGGAATCTTCTACCAATGATGACCATGGTAAATGTCTAAATACCTTCATTTTCTGGACTTTTTCTTCTTAGGTATCAGAGAAACTGATTATCCATACAAAGAAAAATCCAAGAAAAGATTACTTTTGAATGAACATTAAATCTGAGCATGTAAGTGTTCTGAGTACCTTAATTTTTGAAACAGACTCTCTCATGTGAAAAATTTTTATGACATTTTACTTCATTTACTCATTGTTCAAATATCTTCCTACCAGAAAATTGCAGTATATTAATTTTAGAAGAAACACGTCTCCAGCAGTACTGTAGTGGAAATTAATACTGTGTTCTTGTCGAAGTGGCTCATAAAGGAAACTTGTTGGAGCCTTGTGGCTCCTTGTTGGAGCCTGGCAGTCCATAGCTGTGGCTGCACTAACAAACTAATAAGGGCCAAAGCATGGACTCCTGCAATGTTTCAAGTGTCAAGAGCTATGGAGTTCAAGTTGTCAATGTGGAAAAGGGATGAAATTAGAAGTCTGTCTTATTATTGTGCTGTAGCTGGGGATCAGGCTATGCCTGTGCTGCTGCACTGAGCATATTTATTTCCTGGGTCATCCAGGAAGTCCCCAGAGAGGCATCTGCACAGAACTGACTCGAGACAGCAAAGCAGTTGGCTGAACTCCGAGCCACCTTCATAGCAGAATATTTGACTAATTGGACCAGGAGGTCTCTGGTTCCAAATCCGGGACTGCCCTGAAGATTCCTGCAGGCAGCTCTGGCTGTGACTAGCCCTGGGGACTGTTTCAAATTGTTGGAAGAAAAACCTGGCTGGGGGATCTGCTCACTGCAGATGCCACCTCAGATTGCTCCTGATGCGGAAGTGACCAGATTTGGCATTGAGAAGATGCTTATAAACAGTCCGTAGAAATTATTCCTGCAGAAATGGTCACACAGGACAGGCTTCTGTACATAGTGATGGCAGGAGATGTTTTTTATGGAGTTGAAGGTAATCAACAGCAATGACCATGCTGGATTTAAGAATTCAGCAGAAAAACATCTCAGAGAGTCTTGTTTGCTGACTGCCATCCAGACAACAGTCACTTGTTCTGCTGGAGAGACTGCATTCCCCCGTGCCTGCAATTATTTCATGCAAAGATTGCTCTGAGTTAAGTTTTGGGTGTAGGGGTTTTTTTTAAACAAACACTCTCTGTCTGTGAGTGCAACACATTCATCCTTTGTCATTGTTAGCCTTCTGTGCCAGTGTGCAATCCTGGTTACTGCATGAGGTACAAGACCTTTCCTGTCTACAGTACGGAAAGGAAGGAGAGTTAACTGTGTGCTAGCTAAGATGTGCCACTTCCCCTCAGACAACAATATTTCGTCCATCTGATTTACTAATAAGGATGTAGTGAGGGCTGGGTAGGCAAAACTTTCCTGTAAGAAAGACAGACCTGCTAGTTTAGACAAAACACTGTATTCAACCCATAAAAAAACATTTTGCTTTAAATCGACTGTTTTTGTTTAAAAGGTTTTTTCTCCCCACTAATAGTTTCAACTTAAATGCTATTGTGCTACTCAGGTTCTATAGTCCCATATGAAACACTGTGTGCATTTCTAAGCCTTGCCTTTCTTCCCTCTGCAGCATGCAATTACCTCTTAAATGTGAGCAGAGTATTTTCAGTTCTAATTGAGTACTTAGAAAGTATCAGGAAAACATTTTTAGCTTCACGAACAATCAAAAGGAACAATTTCACAAAACTGAGACAAAATAACAGTTTCTCATGTTTCCAAATGTGCAATCTGACTGCCGCCTTCTCATCCACCCCTCCAAAAATTTTTGACTGAAAGAAGGTTTCTAACTCCACTGATATCCCCCTCTGTAGGTGTTCTGGGTAGAAAACAGTTGACCTGTCTGCCTCAAAGTGTATCAACATTTTCTTGTCTTTCAGAAGTCACTTAATTGACAAAAATAAGCTTTGCCTTTGCATGGTAAGGACTTAAAATGATGGTCAATTTTTTTGCTTCAAATTACTATAAAAGGAGCTGCATGAATTAGTTCCTGAGAACTTTCTTCCTGGGGAAGACTTCCCATGCAATTTTAAAACCTCATCAGAGAAACTGATCATTAATGTTGCTTCAGCATTAGCCATTTTCTTGCAAGATTTTTCTTACTAGTTCCAGTTTCATATATACAAATCAAGTTGTATTACTTACCCTGTGTTCCTAACTGTGTTGACTTTTAAAACATCTGAGCATAAATTATTTTTCTAGGAAAGGTTTTTATCAGGAGCTGCTGTAGGCACCAGATGCTCCCTGAAATGCACCTGGATCGTATATTTTGTTTACAAACATGTAGTGTAGATGCACCAGAACAGTGGAAGACGGGGATCTGAGTCTCTATTAAAATGGCCTTAGAAATGTTCAATAAAAAAAGATGTTAAAACTTTGTATCTGTTCCAGAAGGAAGATTAAACAAAGCACTAATTGTGCTATTACCTGTCTCATCTATAGTTAAAAATCAAAACACATGAGCTTATGGTTTCCAAATGTTAAACTTAGTGCCAAAAAGTATCTTCAAGCCCCATCACTGTGTGTAAGGGGGTAGAGAGGTCTACAAAAACACTTTAAAGTGGTAATGGTATCTAAATGCATGCTGTTTAATACTGGGGGTGTTGTATCACTGAACAGGATTATACAGCCACTAGTGATAGTCAGAACACAGTTTCTGTATGCTGTCTCACCTGAAATGCTCCTTTTCTCCCTGTGAGGCTTCTAACTGGTCTCATGTACTCAGGTATCCCCTTTCAGAGGTATATTTTAGATGTTAGACTAACAAATCTTTGAGGGCTGTGGAAAAAGCTTACATTTGTAAGACCTGAGCTGTCTTTCTCAGCATGGTCCCCCAATACATTAAAGGTACTGCACCTCATGAGCTGGATACTGATTATGCCTTCAGTACACATCTGACTAACTAAACCTGCATCGGGCAAGTTGCTTATGTTGCTTCAAAGGCATCAAAGTCAAAGACATTTCACCAGCCTAAACTGACAATGGCTGAAAATTAACTTGCTGACCTGTTTGTCCTTGTTACAGACTAACTGTACCAGGTACCAGCTCAGAGGTGGCTTAATTCTGTAGTGCAGAATGTTAAATGAACTGAGAACTTCACTGTGTGCTCTTCCAGTGTTTGTACCACTTGCCTTCAACTCTCAGGATGCTCTGAACGAAGAATTTAGCAGTGATTAAACTCTGCTGCACCCTGTATTGTAGCACAGCATGACCTTGCCTATACAGATAGAGCCAAATGGTGTAATTACTGTGTTTCAAAAAAACCCCTGCTTGACTGTGCTCTCTGCAGGGGTCTGAAAACATTTGCAGTAGGTTCTAGCTGAGGTTTGGCTTGCCTGCTTTGGCCCTTTCAACAGCATGCTGGGAAGAGTGTTTGAACCCTTTCTCTGCATTTGCAGGCAGAAGAATGTGTCATATTTGGGAAACAGTGAGGCTAAGGCTCCCATCAGAGTTGTAGTGGGAGCATGAAAAGCGAGACAAAACACAGTGCTAGGATTTTGGGGCAGCGTGGTGCCGGCACCATTCCAGCTCAGAAACACTCGTGGTGACTGGAGGGTTTCACAGAAGAAACCAGCCCTGTGCTTTTCAGCTGAATTCAGGTGCTGAGGCACAGCAGAGCCCTCCCTCCTCCCTGATGCTGGTAGAGGAGCAGTGAGGGCAGAGAAACACTTGTTGCTCTTCTACTCCTTCCCACTTTTCCAGTCAGGCAGCCTATCTCTGAACAGCTCATTCTCAAGGGACATTTCAAGGCAAGCTGGTTATGCTGAATGCTACCTCTGACCTGTCACACAAAAACCATGGAAAGCTGAGGTGAAAGGGGACTGCTGTGAGTTGAAGGGACTGACCTTGCCGGTAAAACTCTTCGCAGACCCGTTCACTCCACTGTTTGCTCAGATCCCAGACCCGGCAAGGGTTGCAAATGTCAGCACACTTGAGTGCAATCTGAAAGCAAGAACAAAAGTAGTAGTGAAAAAAGAAGTGACTGTTTAGCAGTGCTTCAGCAGTAAATCTGCAGTCATGAAACTCCCAGGCCCTGCCAGTGATGCTGAGAAGGGTTAAGATTACCTTTCAGAGACTCAGCCTCACCCAGATGTGCCCTTTGAGGAAAGAGCATTTATCTAAGCTGCAAACAAAACTTTCATTCAGCCCTCCGCTTTACTGTAGTGAGAACAAGAGCAGGGCCACATTCCAAGGCTGCAAAGTGTTTTGGATATTCCTTGCAAGGAATAAGCCAACAAAAGCCTCAGGCTGGCTCCTGCTGACTGCTTGGCTCAGCATCCATGGCTGATGACAAGGAAGGGAAGAGCCAGGCTGGTGCATTTATTTGGGCATGATTTCTCTGTGGTCTCAGTGAGTGACCTGGCATCTCACTTCAATTACACTTCATCTTAATGTCTGCATATTTTTGTTTACAAAGCTAAGCACAGGGCTTTCCACAGTGCCCCTGGCCTGGTTTCACTTAGTTAACTAGTACTTTTAAATGCTTTGTAGGGGAATGAGTACAGGGGAAGAGGTTTTTAAAACCAAGTAACTGCTTCAGAAAAGTAAACCATGTAGTAGTCTGCCTGCCTTACTGCCTTGGAACAAAGTATCATATGCCTTGTTTCTTCACAGACTGAACGCAGTCATTCACTCTGACAGAAGTCAGAAGTCATTCTGGCACCCGGGAAGAAAACATAAATATTTCCTGTAAGAGTTCAGACCTGTGAACCAGCGGGGGGAAGCCTCCAAGTAATTTTTCTCTTTGGATTAAGCTGATTAGCCATAATGTTATTGTCTATTACAAGGACCTTTCAAACATTCTTTAGCTTATTCCAATCAATCAAGATTTCTTGATTTTTTTCTTTTCTTCTTCCACAACTAATCCACCACATAAGTAAATCTTACTATGTTCCCTTGTTCCTGAGTTCCTAGTGCATAAGAAACCTTTTTTGCCATAGTTGAGAGCTGTAATTCCTCTGCTTTTGGCATTTGCACAACTTTCTTGCCTCATCTGTCCAGAAATATGGTCAACCTGTCATCCTGCCCTGCAGAGTCTGTGCAGGAATCTGACAGAAAACTGTGTTTGAGGCAGGACAGGTGAGAAGCTACTACATTTCCCACACTGCTGGAGGGGGAAGAATTAACAGATCAGCACTTCTTTCCTTGCAGCTGTCACCTTTTCTGCGACTCTGACGGAAGGAAAATATGTAGGTGTTTGTTTTATAAATGAAAAAGATTACTTCAACTTCTTTATGTATTTAAGAATGAAATTAATGTAATTTCTCCAAAGAAGCAAGTATACATAGCTACATTAATCACAATAATGCTTTAATAGGTAGAGGTTTATTCTGAAGAGTCTGCTAATGACTGCAGCTTAGCTGGAAGAACCAGTGTGAACCTATTTGATTTTTGAATAAAGCATGGCTTTTTCATTAGCTGGGCAGATGCACTACAGAAGCGTCTGCAGCCATGGCAACAGCTGTCTCTGCAGAGGCAGTTTCTGAGCATCCATAACAGGAACAGGACTTGGACACCTGATGTTAGGCTGTCCTGGAAAGAACACCAACGAGGGGGCTCTCCTGCATGGTGCTAGAAAATAACACCAGTGGAGTGACATTTGCCAGAAGAGAGAGAGACACTACAACTGAAGCATTACCTGGCAAGAGAAGCAGTGTTCTGGAAATAAAATAATTACTAGCTTATCTTCATTTCATTCCAAAGCATTGACACTCTCCTGTATCTGTTGCATTCACAGCTTTTTAACTCAAGGAAATTACATAAGGAAATACAAGCACCTTATGCTTGCCTGACGTGCCAGAAGGTGGCAGAAGGGAAGTGTTTATGGTAATAGGTAAGGAGAGGCTGATGTCCAGACACGCTATCATATACTACTCTTAGCACATACTAGGAAATACTGTGACCTGAAAAATTAATAAAAACCATTAAAAAAACCATTTTGAAGTTACCTGAAGCATAAAATGTCTGTCTTGGGCATCCTCCAGCCTCAAATCCTGATTGTCAAGGTGAGATTTCAGACGGATCAAAAACTCATTCTGCCTGTTGATGTCTGTTGCCAAGATCAGGGAGCCCAACTGCTGCTCAATGTCCTGTCTGCAATGGAAGAAAATAAGCCCCTTTAATCATGGAACAATTCAACATTAAGAGCTCAAAACAACCTGCTCTGGATCACTGGAGCTGGCATAAAGTTCCCTCTTTCTTTATGGATCCAGTCTGATTTGTTTGGTCAGTCTCTGCTGGGGGTTTGCGGAGTACAACTGTTCTACCTGCCCAAATGGGTTCAAGAAGAATAGAGAATGTAGAAGAAAAATTCTTGTTGGCACAGGTTGTTCTGAAAGCTTCTGTAAAGTGCTAGGAAAGTACAAAAAAAACCACCCCGAAACAACAGCATATTGCATCAAGAAAAATGCTCACATAATTTCAGCTGCTCAGAGCTGAGCAGTGAATACTGCAACTTTGAAGTTGCAGTCAAAGTTGTGAAGGTCTAGACTGAAGTCCTTTAAAGTTGTTGGTCTGGTGCAGAGAATTTCTGGAGGGATATGGAGCTTATTGCTTCCAGGTAACTTGTTTAAATTCTTGGTAGGGTCACCTGTGATTTAAAATTTAACACTTCACTCCGTTCACTGTCTCCATCTCCCATCCCTGGTGGGACTAACACTGCACAAAACCAGCAAGTAAAAAGCTAGCAGCAACTTGGCCAAGGTGCTCATGTTGCTGCTCTTTTTTTGCTTCATCCATAAAGACTGAACCACATTCCCTCAGTGAGGTGTGGAAGTCTGGAGCAGTCTTGATGCTCCTCGACCATGGATATGGTCCTTCATATTTCTTCAATTTCCTGTTTTTAATCACTAAATCTTTCCATATTCGGTTGGTGCTATGTAAAATGAAAATGCCGACAATCCATCTGAACAAGTCCACTTCTGCTGGGACTCCCCGTGTTCCTGGTGCTGAGAGTGGCCACTCCTGTGCTGCAGGAGTGGGTAGGTCTTAAAAGATACCTCTGCTGTATAACTTTTTCTCACGATTTCATAGTGGCACCAAGAAGGGGCAGGAAGTCCAGCCTATTGTGAAGCCTGGGCCTCTTTGCCAGTGTGCTTTTAAGAAGGGAGAAGGAGGCCATGGCCTAGTTTCAGTGATGCATTTCTTCTGGTGGACACTTACATGACCTCCTTGGGCAGGTGGGCGAGCAGCCGCGACTCTCGAAGCATGCCAATGGTAGAGCGCCAGTGGTGGTTCTCCAGCACAGAAATGTTCTGGGGAGGAATAACACCAATACATGCAAGGATTAGGATGGTATCCATGGTACACATATGGATTTGCCATATCACGTGATACCCAGTGCTGGCTGGTCATGCTGTAACATGAGCCTGAAGTGTGTGCTTTTCAGCCACAGTTGGATTAGAGTAATTGGTCTAGATTTCTATATTTAAGGACCTTGTGCTTCTGGGCTTCTTAGCTAAGGTCAGCCCTAGAGCGCTGTTGTTCTGCAGTTTTTGAGTCCTGCTGTGAACAGAGGAGCTAATCTCATCCGAGTGGGAGGTAGCTTGCATTCTAACAGATTTATTAACAAATGAATTAAAGCAGGAGTGCAAAATCGTATTTTTACCTCCTATTGATTCCAGGTTGACTTTTCAGCCTCTACAGTTTTAATGCAGAGTGGACAACAAAAAGAAAACTAAACTTCCAAATTTCCCTTTGAGTCAGGGAACTGGAAGCTGCCTGCAGCTGTTCAGTGAAAGCAAGAGGAATAGCAGTATTGCTGAGCATTTGCAGGCTTCAGCAACTTAGTCTGCAACAAATTTTGACTCCTCTTTGTTTCCTTGCTTTCAACTAAGTGGAACCGAAGTTGGGTTGGAAAAAATTGCAAGGGAGCAGAAACCCAGCTTTCTAGGTTGTCAGTAAATTACAACAAATTTGGTATCTTATGTCTGATGACTTGAAATTACTATCCTAACACACAATGCGTTCGCCAATCATCACTTGTTTAGTTCACAGAGTACCTTCTACCACCAAATGCCTCAGAAATGTCACTTGTTCAGAAACCTCTATCATCTGTTCCCTGTTTTGGGCAGTTCCCAGCTTTTGCAGTAGATGAGCACTGGATAAGAAAAACAAAACACAACACAACCAAACCTTTTGAGAAGGCAGCAGAGCAAGGACTCCACCCTGTCACTGCCAATGGGGAAAGTGGAGTCAGAATCCCTCTATCCAGCCACTGTTGATCTCTAGCTCCCTTATGCACAGTCCCACAGCTCTGAGGTGTTGCTGCCATAGTACTGCCCTTCCCATGGGACATGACGTGCAGCTTCCACTTTTCCAAGAGGGACTGAGCAGTATTTTCTTCCTATGTCTTCCCATCTTCCTTTGTAGTCCTGTCATATCTAATGACTGTTAAAACACTAAACATTGCCAGTAACCAAGATGCAATTTGCACTTTATCATCTTGCCTAGTGCAAAGGTGAGAGTACAAATTGGATTGACTTCCTATTACAGTACTTTCTGCAGTGCTTTTTGTCGCTTTTGAATTCACACAAAACAACATTGCTTTGGTATTTCTCTGGGTTTGTCTGCTTGTTTTTACAGAAATCACAGATACTGGGGGAAAAAACAAAGTAAAACCAACTCCAAAACTTTCAAATCATGCAAAAGCCAATTCTCTTTCTTAGGAAGAGCTGATGGACTCAGATCTCAACATCAGTTATGCAATATAGAAATTACTTTTGACAGCAATTCTGTTCATTTGACAACGGAAATATCCCTTTTCTCCTTTTGCCTAAATACATCAGGATAGACTTTTGCAACCCTACACTCTGACCAAGAAAAGCAAGAAAATGTAATAGGACATAACAACCATTTTTTTGTTTTTTTTTTTTCCACCTACCCAGTCACAGAGCTGAATGTTGTCCCAAGAGTCACCCCAAAGCCACAGGCTGCCATCTTCCTACTAAATTGGACAAACTCTACCTGACTGTCACCTTCAGATTTTGGGAAGGCTTACACTCGTTTAAGACAGTGCCTGTGTGCACAGTTTCCTGCAACCCTCATCTGACTGCATCCTTGAAACATTGCAAACAGGAAGATCCCCCTTGGAGCACCCTGCATCCCCACATCCTTTCCAGCATGGCAGCCTTACTTGCTGTGAGGAGCTACTTCAGCAGCACCTGCCTCAAGCAGGGAATTATACTCCACGGATGCAGCTGCTCCTTGGCCATACCAAAGGCCACCCAGAACAGGGCTTAGGCATGTAGGCATCGGAGAACTTTCCTTCATCCAATTAGTAGTTACTCATAGGAAAGACAAACCCAGGTACTCATCTCAGAGTATATCCACTTCTTTTAAGTTTCTGCTCTTTGCCTGCTCCCCCTTCTCCCCCTACAGGGGGAACCTTAAACTAGCACTGCTGCACTGTTTAGTTTCCCACACTGAAACTACAGGGAGGAGGGAAAAGGAAAAGGTCAAGTTAACAAGCAACAACTGAGCATGAACTCATATGACTCTCCTCTTAAATGTAAGAAGCCAGAACCCCTGAAGCAGCTGCCAGCAATTAGAAGAGTCAGCTATTCCACCTAGGAATACACCACCACTTTATTAAGACTAATTGCCATGATCTATCTGATCACCCAGGCTGGTGGGAGACAACCCATGCAGGGAAAGTCTGTGTGCTGGCTTGCAGGCCGGGGCTCCTAGCTCTGCTTCACGTGGTGGTTTAGTTTTTTAAAAAACTGAGTAGTGCAGCTTTGCTTTAAAGGCTGCTCTTTAGGAAGCTTCTGTCACATCTACAGCCCAAGCCCAGTGGATTGCTATAACAGAGACTTCAGGACTGTGACTGTTTATTTTACTTGAACTACCACAATATTTCCAATCTGTTACTTAGCCTGAGCTATTCAAACCACTGCAATTGACATATACATTTGAAAAAGAACAGTAACTTGAAGAGAGGGAGACTTGCTACTAACTAGGTGCAGAACAAACTTCAATTTTGATTCAGAGCCAAAAGGGATCAGAATTTCTTTCAATCTCTTCAATCTGTTCTTACTCACTGAGCAGTTGGTTTAACTATACAGTGTTAAATAGTCAAAAATGACACTTACATTAGAAGTGTTGCTTTTAAGGAAGACTACAAAGTAGAACTACTAATGATGCCCAAAGCATATTCTCCTATTTCCAGCTTACCTACATCTACGTTAAAGTTGTAAAGTGTCCTTTCATAGTTTTCTGAAACCTGTTTTGTACTACAGATGTTGTCTGTGATCTATCCACACTTCTAAACTTTTATCCCTCATTTAAAAGCCAGACAATGAAAGTTAGAAGCAAGGTCTGCAACACATTATAAGGAGTGCTGCTGTGCTCCTCACATGAAAACTAAGAGACCTCCAGACCACTGAAGTCACCTTCCATGCTCTCAACTGTCCTTGTAATGCTGGAGATTTCAATGATGTGCTTTTATTTTTGTAAAAAATTATTGTGCACGCAATCACATGCAATAGACTCTTGTGGAAATTACCCTGTAGATTACAAAACAAAGTGTCCTGCATCATATAATATGGATTTAGTTTGAAAATAAATATTTAAAGCGCTGAAGTCCTTGGCGATGTCACCTGTCTTCCTGAAATATGACTCTTTTCATACATGCACTTCAGCAGCTGTCAAACACTTTACATCTTTGTCAAAAACTGACCTACCTCATTTTGCAAAACCTTTTCTTCCAAATGTAAATGTAAAGTTCTAATTTAAATGTCAAGAGACATTTAAAAGCAAAGAAATGCCATACAGGGATAAGTCCACTGTCTCAATGACAGATGACTGCCAGCTCTGTTAAAACTTACTTTCATTTGATCCTTTTACTAATTAATCCCAGCAGTTCTGTGGCTCTGCTACTTAAAAACCAAAAACCTAAGAACTTTGTTTCAGTTTCAAGCACATGTTAAAGTACATGTTTTAAAGACTATTCTCTAAATCTAAATTTTTGACGGAAAATGCTTTCAGCAAAACTTTTTTCCAGCAGTTATTTTTATTGGCATCCATATACTGTATAATACTAAAATCTTTGGAAACAATATGGAATCATTTTCAGTTAAAATAACTCAAACTTGCCAGTGAATGTCCTTAAGAAGGGTACTTAAATTCTCATTTGCTGTTGAAAGATTGCATTTTCTGCATTGTCACTGCCTTTTCTAACCAACATTTGTAAGTACATTCAAACCCAAATAACTGAGCAGAAACCACTTCTCCAAGATACTAGTATTTTAGCTCTATGTCTTTCAGATTAGCCTGATTTTTCAACCTAACTATAAACTACTGCTTGCCACTATTAATTCAAGAAGGAATTGTTTGTACCTTTCCACAAGACAAGGGGTTTTGTGGAATGGATCTACTCACTCCTCTTCAAAGCACCCTTAACATTCCCAAAGTACCTGGGGTTAGGCCCCTGGCCTTTCTCCCTCCTCACTCAGCTGGCCTGACATTTAGAAAAGACTGGAATAAAATGGACCAGAAACATATGGGTATGACATAATAAGCTGCATCAGCTTATGATGAGACCAGTCACAAAGTTTTCAGTGTTTGAGCATCACTGTGCCTTGGCTGGGGCTCCCATATCCAGCCCATTCCCATGTCTGAGGGCAGGACAGTTGCACCATTATACAATCCACTTTTTATGGGAAAACCCAAATGTCCCTTGAGTGGGGGAGAACAAGAGAGACTCTTATCAAGTAGTAAGCACATCACAGCAACCTCTCAATTTGCTAAGTATGTGTACCTATGTAGCTATTAGTGAGTCTTCTTCAGGTAGATTAATTTTTAACTTGGGATATTCTGTTTCTGACACCTTATCACAAAGGCTGAAGTTGACTCTTCTAAAGTGGCTGGAAAGCAGCCCAGTGGGAGTGCTGGTCAACAGTGGCTGAACATGAGCCAGCAGTGTGCCCCGGTGGCCAAGAAGGCCAGTGGGATCCTGGCCTGTATCAGCAATAGTGTGGCCAGCAGGACCAGGGCAGTGACTGTCCCCCTGTACCCAGCACTGGTGAGGCCACACCTCGAGTGCTGTGTCCAGTTCTGGGCCCCTGTAAACCACTACAGCCCCTCACTTTAAAAAGGACACTGAGGTGCTGGACCGTGTCCAGAGAAGGGCAACAAGGCTCATTAAAGGACCAGAGAACATGTCTTACAAGGAGTGGCTGAGGGAGCTGGGAGTGCTCAGCCTGGAGAAAAGGCAGCTCAGGGGAAACCTCGTTGCTCCCTACGCCCACCTGAAAGGAGGCTGCAGTGAGGTGGGGGCTGGCCTCTCCTGCTGTGCCTGCAGTGAGAGGACCGGAGGGGATGGCCTTAAGCTGAGACAGGGGAGATTCAGATTAGGTATTAGAAAAAAATTGTCACTGCTCAGGTGGTCAGGCACTGGAATAGGTTGCCCAGGGAGATGATGGAGTCACCATTCCTGGAGGTGTTTAAGAGGTGTCTGGATCTGGCGCTGGGTGATGGTTTAGGGGTTACAGTGGCAGTGCTGGGGGAACAGTCGGGTTGGACTTGATGATCTTAAAGGTCTCTTCCAACCTTCATGATTCTATGATTCTGTGATTCTAAAGGCTAGAAATCAATACCAGCTCCATTTATTACCTGTGAACTATGGTTATTGTAACCAAAATTAAGATTTACAGCATTGCTCTGGCACATTGTATATGTAAGTACAATACAAAGAATAGAGAGATGTGCATATATAATAACAAGGTACACATGCGTGTGAAGATTATACTCATAGGAAAGTTGCAGATAAAATACAGAGCTACAATGATTGCCATGGGCCAAAACCTCAAATATATTCAAAATGGACCAAAAAAAATCAGGCAGCATGGGTTCATTGGTGGTTATTGAACAAGAGGGTCTGTGTTTTTCTTTCAGGAAGTTTTCTACTACTGCTTGCCAGCGCTGAAAGGATGTATACTAGGTGAAGGACATCTCTGTACTTATCCCAGACTTATGTTTCTCTCTGAGATCTTTTACTGGCTGCTCTTAGAAACAGGATACTGGTCTAGACAGCCTGTGGTGTGACCTAGTTGCTTTCTTGAAGTTCTTTCTTTGTATCTTGAGGAATGGTACTGTAAATGTCTACAACTTTTCCTTTGGTTTCATCTATCTTCTATTTTTTTCTTTTTTTAATTCAGTGTTCTTTAAGTGTTTTATTTTACTACAGCCACATGAAGCAAAGGTTTCTTTTAATGCAAAACCAATTTAGAGCATGCCTGCTGCTTACTTGCTCACTGGAAGAAGATGAAATCTTGTCATGATTTTAAATCTCCTACCCACAGTTCCTCACCCCAGATGATCTACAGCAGAAACAACCCAGGCAACTGATTTGGCTTAAATGTCCTCAATAAAATCTGACATTTTCCCCTCTTTTCCCGTATCAGATTTGTTTTAAGAAGTGACACCCAGCGAGGAGCTTGACTAAAATTGTGCAGTCTCTAAAGTGCAGGATGACTCGATCAGCATCCTCCCGCTGCCACATTTTGGCATTAAAAGTTCACTGCAAATTGCTTAAACTCTGCTTGACTCAATTTCACACATTAGCAACATGATGAGCAGTTTTACCTGGTATAGACTGGCAAGGTGGTGTTTAGTTTTAATCAGAAAGGGTTGGTTGACCCCTGGGTGATCCACGTCATGAGCTGCAGCAGCAAGCAGTCCGAGCATGATGTCCGACGGCGTGAGGAAGTTGGCAAGCTGAATCATCACACACATTAATCACAATGAGAACATGACAGTAAACACTTTCTTTGGTAAATAAACAAACCAGCTGACATCATGGCATTGCTTGGTTTTGTGGGCATTTGTATACAAATGTCAAATATAAATTTTGTGAACAACATTTTTAAGGTGAGCATTGAACAAACATCTATAAAGATATTAGACTACATAATCATGTTTTATAGTTTGTATTTCTTATCTCTTTATCATTCATGGAAATAAAAGGATTGTTGTAATAGAACTGCTTGAGCATAGTCTCAAACATTCAGTTTAAAAAGCAAACAGGTATGCTGGCAGGTTGGCATATGTTAGCATCCATCGTAAGAGCTCACTTACTCTCCAGGTATTTAGTAATACCAACAAAAGATAAGGCTTCAGTTTTCTAGCACAGCACTGTGTTATAAAATGCAGAGTTTATCAACTTCTGAAATTTCAAACTTGGCTGTTAAATATCTATGTCATTTCAAATATATGCATTTTACTAGAGAACATAATTTACCTTTGTAACTTCAAACATTCAAGTTGGAAAACCTGTCCAGATTTTTTTCTGCTATAGAGCTCATTTAGAAGCAAAAAAAGGTAGCCTTAGCTTTTTCTGTTTGTGAGAGTGAGGCAGTTATTACCAGCCCAATGAGTCTGTACAGAGTACAGGTCTATGAGACGAAAGAAGCATCCTGAGGTGAGAACTGATGAGCAGTGTGGTGCAGGCTCTGGATGTTGGCTGTCCTCTGCACTTACTGGCAAGAAAAGACTTGCATCTCTTGCAGGAGATGAAAATACAGGAAGGGTGGGGCCTGCTCCTGTCCTCACTTACCATTGCTATATTCTGGTGTAACAAACTGCTAGTTCGAGCAGAACATCCTTTCATTTAAGCCAAGCCAGAAAAGATTAGTTATGTTCTTAAACTGTGGCCCAGCAGTGCAATATCACAGTGCCTTCCAGTAACACAGAAGGCAACACCACCCTGATGTGTTCCCTGCTGTGAGAACTTGCAGCAGCAGTCAAATACTTATGCAGAGGACACCCCTGAAACAGNGGCAGCATGGGTTCATTGGTGGTTATTGAACAAGAGGGTCTGTGTTTTTCTTTCAGGAAGTTTTCTACTACTGCTTGCCAGCGCTGAAAGGATGTATACTAGGTGAAGGACATCTCTGTACTTATCCCAGACTTATGTTTCTCTCTGAGATCTTTTACTGGCTGCTCTTAGAAACAGGATACTGGTCTAGACAGCCTGTGGTGTGACCTAGTTGCTTTCTTGAAGTTCTTTCTTTGTATCTTGAGGAATGGTACTGTAAATGTCTACAACTTTTCCTTTGGTTTCATCTATCTTCTATTTTTTTCTTTTTTTAATTCAGTGTTCTTTAAGTGTTTTATTTTACTACAGCCACATGAAGCAAAGGTTTCTTTTAATGCAAAACCAATTTAGAGCATGCCTGCTGCTTACTTGCTTACTGGAAGAAGATGAAATCTTGTCATGATTTTAAATCTCCTACCCACAGTTCCTCACCCCAGATGATCTACAGCAGAAACAACCCAGGCAACTGATTTGGCTTAAATGTCCTCAATAAAATCTGACATTTTCCCCTCTTTTCCCGTATCAGATTTGTTTTAAGAAGTGACACCCAGCGAGGAGCTTGACTAAAATTGTGCAGTCTCTAAAGTGCAGGATGACTCGATCAGCATCCTCCCGCTGCCACATTTTGGCATTAAAAGTTCACTGCAAATTGCTTAAACTCTGCTTGACTCAATTTCACACATTAGCAACATGATGAGCAGTTTTACCTGGTACAGGCTGGCAAGGTGGTGTTTAGTTTTAATCAGAAAGGGTTGGTTGACCCCTGGGTGATCCACGTCATGAGCTGCAGCAGCAAGCAGTCCGAGCATGATGTCCGACGGCGTGAGGAAGTTGGCAAGCTGAATCATCACACACATTAATCACAATGAGAACATGACAGTAAACACTTTCTTTGGTAAATAAACAAACCAGCTGACATCATGGCATTGCTTGGTTTTGTGGGCATTTGTATACAAATGTCAAATATAAATTTTGTGAACAACATTTTTAAGGTGAGCATTGAACAAACATCTATAAAGATATTAGACTACATAATCATGTTTTATGGTTTGTATTTCTTATCTCTTTATCATTCATGGAAATAAAAGGATTGTTGTAATAGAACTGCTTGAGCATAGTCTCAAACATTCAGTTTAAAAAGCAAACAGGTATGCTGGCAGGTTGGCATATGTTAGCATCCATCGTAAGAGCTCACTTACTCTCCAGGTATTTAGTAATACCAACAAAAGATAAGGCTTCAGTTTTCTAGCACAGCACTGTGTTATAAAATGCAGAGTTTATCAACTTCTGAAATTTCAAACTTGGCTGTTAAATATCTATGTCATTTCAAATATATGCATTTTACTAGAGAACATAATTTACCTTTGTAACTTCAAACATTCAAGTTGGAAAACCTGTCCAGATTTTTTTCTGCTATAGAGCTCATTTAGAAGCAAAAAAAGGTAGCCTTAGCTTTTTCTGTTTGTGAGAGTGAGGCAGTTATTACCAGCCCAATGAGTCTGTACAGAGTACAGGTCTATGAGACGAAAGAAGCATCCTGAGGTGAGAACTGATGAGCAGTGTGGTGCAGGCTCTGGATGTTGGCTGTCCTCTGCACTTACTGGCAAGAAAAGACTTGCATCTCTTGCAGGAGATGAAAATACAGGAAGGGTGGGGCCTGCTCCTGTCCTCACTTACCATTGCTATATTCTGGTGTAACAAACTGCTAGTTCGAGCAGAACATCCTTTCATTTAAGCCAAGCCAGAAAAGATTAGTTATGTTCTTAAACTGTGGCCCAGCAGTGCAATATCACAGTGCCTTCCAGTAACACAGAAGGCAACACCACCCTGATGTGTTCCCTGCTGTGAGAACTTGCAGCAGCAGTCAAATACTTATGCAGAGGACACCCCTGAAACAGACCCCTCTGAAGGAACTGTTTTCCCCTTTCCTGGTGTGGCACTGCCCAATCTGGTATTTTGAAATAGTGATGTGAGGAGGTGGCTGAGGCACAGACATGCATTGCCTCCTGCTGAGTTTGATGGGAGCAGAACTGCAGGCACCGGTGGGTGGCTGGTTCACACCGCGGTGGTGGCTGGAGCTCGTATGGCAGCACTTAGACACGATGCCTGCGCAATGAGAAGTGTCTCTCGTGGCTGGACTGAAACCTCTGTAATCTGTAGCTGAGGCTGCTCCTGACTTGTTGCTGACTTCCAGCATGCCATCACTTTCTGCTATCTAGGGTATCTTTTGGGGTTTTTATTTCAATCCTGGGAAAAAAAATCTGAGAACCATCTGAAAGCAACATCAGTGTGAAAGGTTGTCATTACCTTGGGCTCCCTCAGATAGCAGTGCATAGCTTGTGTGACATCAGCGGCATGGACAGCATTGTGGTATGGGTTTTGGCTATGGTAATCTTCTTGAACCATAACTGGGAATCAAAAGAGAAAACAAAGATCCTTTTGTCTCTGAATGCCATGGCCACAAGTGGGAACTGGATTCAAAACACAATCTGAGGTTTTGCAGTCAGCTGCCTAAGGAGTTTCTTCAAATAGCTGTAGCTTATTTAAATTGCTGCTTTTATTGGGATACCTTTAGAGAAAAAATGCATTAAAAGATTTGTGTGGCCCAAGGGGATATACTGGGTCTAGAGCATAAATCACCTCTTTCTTGCCTTAGTGAAGGCTTTCATTGAGGAGTAAAATAAACAAGGAAGAGAGGCAAATTTATCCACAACGGAGTGTAATTATTTAGGCTGCTGTCATAGGGTAGTAGTGTGCCATTAAGGCAGTACCACCTTTATAGCAGCAGGGAGTGAGGCGCTCATATCCTGCCATCATCTGTTATTTGAGTGATGAACTACAGCCAAAGGCATTCCTACATCCCCCAGGTGAAGAATCAAAAGATACATCATTGGGGTATTCACAGCAAAATCTCCTGTGACAATTTTAATCACATCTACGCATTCATTTTAAAATGCAGTCCCTCTTGCTTTAGTTTGCAGTGCTGGAACTGGTCCAGTTGGACCAGGAGCACCAACCTCTTAACTCTCAACTTTCTCTCAGACAGAAAAATCATTGAGATGTGTGCTTCACACCCCTCTGCTCTTTGCAGCGGTGTGTACACCATTACATGGTCTTGGGACACCACCACGTGAATGCTGGAAGCTGCATGTGATCTTGCCTGAAGCGCTCTCCTAGACATGATCAAATTAATCAAATGGAAAGCTAACAGGCAGATTTCCCATGGCACTCGCTGCCAGCATGAGGAGCGCCAAAGAAAGTCCAAGCCTTCTGTTTGTTTCCAGCCGCACAAGCATCTGGAGGTACAGTGGGTAATCCCTTAAACTGTGAGTACCACTAGCTCTAATTACCCGACTGTCCACTTCACGTCTGCCCACAGGAGTTAGAAACAGCAGGGAGATTTTTTCTGTCTCCACACCAGAGGAATGCTTTCCAGAAGCGACAATTAGGCAATCTTAAATAAGAGACCCTGCTTTGGAAACTCTGCCTGACAGCCTGAAAAACTGGCATTTAGCTGCTTTCAAAAAGTGATGCAAAAAGTAATTGATTTTGGCCAATTTCTTCTTTTGGTTCAGTGACAGCATGGTGCTAATATTTCTGTTGGCAGTAACAGCAGCAGGGGCTTTCATCAGCACTACTCAGTGCAGACAGCTTGATATAATTTGTTAAATTCTGCACATAAGCTTTCAACTGCCCTGGGTCTCAGTGGTCTTTTAGTCACTAAAATAATTACACTGCACCACAATTGTACTGTGCACGCGTAGGTTCTGCAGTGTCTGTCTGTCTGTGTGGGCCTAAGCCAGCCACATCTCTGCATGGCATCCTTTACTTTAAATCACCAGGGTGACTGTGGTGCTGGGATGCTTCAGCCCAACGCAGAGCCTTTTGAAGTCCCTCCGCTGACAGTACTGAACCAAGTACTTGAGTGCCTGCAAACTGTAGGCTGATATATATCACAGACATGTTTTACCAAAATAATTGTAATGACATCATCATTATTACATAGACACACAGACCAAGCCAGTGCCTTCCCTGATGCTCTACTTAAGCATTAAACTTCAATCAAAGATGGCTTTGAGGTGAGCACTTACCAAAAAACCTGTGTAATGTAACCATGTCTAACTGGAAATGGTGAATAAGTCCATGCACATTGAAGAGGTGACAAAGCAGTGTTACAAGACTATTTCCTAAAAGCAGAAAGGAACAACTCTTAGATCCCCTCAACATGTAGTTACAAACCCAGAAAGGCTAAAAATCTTGGTAATTTCCTACTAGTCAGCTCCTATCACCTTATCTCCAATGAAGTGAGCTTAGATGACACTCATGTACTCAGAAGTCACTTATATGAATTACTCCTATATATAATCAAGACTTGATGGCATGGTTGTACCAATGGAGTGCCATTCTTGTGTCTAGATGCCATAAAGTCACGTTTGCTGTTTCAACACGACAGGCAAACGGTGGTTTTAACTGGAAGAAGGCAAACTGACATGGTTTTAACTGGAAATCTTTTGACAGAAGTTACTGAGAGCAACATCATCTTCATAACTCAGGTCTATCTTCAGAAACAGCAGAAACAAGAGTGGCTTTTCTGCCACTTTGGTTTGCCATACTGTACTAATTAATTAATTAATTAATTACTAAAACGCAGCAATTTGGAACTAAATTTTTTATTTTACATACAAAAATATAGTTAACCCATGTAAACTAGCCCAGCTACAATTGCATCTCATAACGAAGACACAAGAAAAATGAGTTGCAGCATTTACAGTCTGAAGTCCCACTGTAATGTTGCACTGGCCTTACTGTAAATCCAATACCGGGAACACTGGCAAAATTGAGCCTAACTAGTATTACATGATCAACTATACATAAACACAGTATTTTAAAAAGCTTGCACTGCTTAATTCACTGGTACTGTTTCCATAAAAATTAGAAAAAACACCCCAAACCAACCAACCCATACTACATATAAACAAAGTCTGAAGGGAGTCTTTTCTTATTTAATGCAACTCAGGAAAGAAAATAAACATCTGTACGAAGAACACATGGAAACATACTTGGTCTTGACTACTGAGCAGGGGCACAGAAAGGTAATTTAGAAGAACTATGCTTTTGCTTCCCAGGCAATTTGCAGTCCTTTTCACTGCCAGTCACTCAGCCGAATGACCCTCTAAACCAGCTTTTTTCTACGCCTTCTGCCCCAACCAAACTTAATTAGATTGGGGGTGAGGAATGAGGGCTCCCAATTCTATGAGCAGTACAGAAAGGGGAAAGGTGTGATCATGACCCTCTTCAGCAGTTGCTTGATCAAGAGGTATTGCCTAGACATTCAGGGGAAGGGGGATGGTTTTACAGGCATGTATTTAGAGAAGACATTTTACGGATTTTTACTCTCTCAAAAAATTTCCTAATTTTTGCTGCTGAACAGAACCAAGGGTATCTTCACTCAAATGTCTTTTGTATTGATAGAAATTGGCTGATTATGGAGATGTGGATTTATTGACCAACGTATCTAACAGGTACATTTAAAGTAGCTTGGGAGTTTCCCAGGTAAAGAAAACAGAAACACCTTCTTGAAAAGGTGACAACAACAAATGTAGGAGATTAGACTGATACAAAAGCACGCTTTAAACATTACCCTATAGTTCAGGAAAAGCCTGGAAAAGCTCCAGGATGTGATTTTAACAGAGGTTAAATGTGGCCAATTTCTCTTCAGTAATCTGAACTGGAAACATTTAGCAAATAATTAATTAGGGATTTTTTGAATAGTCACATATAAGAGATATTAAAATAAAGACTTTAAAAATTTACTTACCATTTGTCAAGCGATCAAACAAGAAAATATCAAAATCCCACATTCCCACTTTGGATAGCATATGCTAGAAAAAATAAATGTGAAAAGGCCAATGACTGGTATGTCACATTGTAAAGCAGATTTTAATTATTATTCCACGTTAATCAGTCACAGGATTGGTTACTGCAGCTTTAAAGTTTTATTCGAGAAATCTATAGAGGTTGTATTTGGAATATCAGAAATCAGGCTAATGTAGCTGTACTGCATAAAATATCACTCGCACTTTTAACTGTTTTGAACATAACACTAAAAATACCTTCTAAATGGAACTCAAAACAAGGAATAATATAAACCAAAATATTATGAAAATATTCCCTTTTACTACAGAAATTCTTTATTGTTCCTTTATGCCCCCCAATTTTCAGTGCAAATTCTCTTAAGTTTTTAATACAGTGTTTTAAAATCTTAGCTCTCATGGTGAATATGAGTTACAATGTGCTAAGCAAAGCAGTACACAGGAATGGCTTTTATAAACTTAGATACAGTGCTACTGTTGAGCCCACTCAGACATGCAGAAGAATCCATCATTACCACCAAATGCAGTGTTTTTACAGCTACATCAGTTGAGCCAGGAGACTGATTCTGGACTAGCTGTATGACCTACAGTGGTGTATGTGTGAATGAAATAAAAATTCACTCCCATCTCTAGTCCATATTCAAACAGTTCTGGACTTCTTAATTACTTTCTAACACCTGGTATATAATCTCCTCTTGCAGACAATAAAAACTGGCTAGGAACATAATCCCAGTGCCAGCAATTGTGCAAGTTTTGCTAGAAAATACCATTCAAAGTAAGTATAAGAGCTGCAAAATAAGATAATTATATTTTGATCACTGTGAAGTTCTTTGCAGTCAATGTTCCCTGTTTCCTAGCCTTTGCCACTATGGAGAACCATCATGGGTTGCCTAATAGCTGTTCCATACCAGCTGAGAGACACCTGTCTTTTTTGAAGTGGATGAACTAAATCCTGTGTCAGGGCTGCACTTAAATCAGTAACTTAACCAGAAATCCTTCATCCTTTAATAAATCCAGATTATAATTTTAGTTGTTGGAATCTGAAAATGCTGAACAGATGTAGCAACATTTTCTGTTGCTTTGAGACCTAAGCCTTCAAGGCTGTAACCATAAATAAGGAATGGACGATCTGTTTGTTGTGAGGCAGGCACGTAACGTGGGGTCATTTAAGAAAGATCAGCCATAAATTTCTTTATCTGAAGACTGAAACAAAACTGACACTCTCTGTAGTATTATTAACAGAAAAGGAGATTTGGAGACCTGTCTTACCCTTGCTTGCCCAAGGTAGTCCTCATCCAGTAGGTACAGAGAGGCTTGTGGTACAACTCCACGCAGTAACCGGGATGCATGGAAGTATCTCTGGAAACTTAACAGTCTTTTCACTTTTTTCTTGGTGCCGATTTCCCCTGAGAGTGTACTATCTGTGAAAAGCAATCAGTACCGAAACCATGAAACCCAAGATGATGGATGGCATTATCAGTTTAATAAGAGAAATACTAAAATCTTTAAAATAGTAATACAAAAATCATGAAGTTCATGCTTCTTGCCAAGCCACATGAAGGAGGAGTATTCAAATCGCTTCAGCATAATACATCTGTTTATTTCAGAAAGGAAATATGTTCCAGGAAAGAGAATACTAATATAGGTCTCGGAAGATCTGAGTTCAGTACGTGCCTGATACAGCCTTTAATGTGACCCAGGCTCAGTCACTGGGGGAAGGGGGTGATACATCCCCTGACTGTAGGAGTTAGAGGGAGCCTAAATGACTAGGCACAGTTAGGCACAAGGAAAACTGCTCTTACCCTCTCTGCCTCTGTTCCCTTACTATACAATTGAAAATAACATGACCTTGCTACCTCATAGGAGTGTAACTGGAATATATTAAAAATTGCACAGCACTAGAGTTCAAGGTGATCTTGGGTATAAAATCAAAAAAGTGACACCAAAAGAGAACTCAAAATACAGTTTGAAAACACAAATGTGTGACCCACTTTTGGAAGATGAAATAAAAGAGAGAAAGAAATAAGAATAGGTTAATAACCCTACAGCATTACCTGCTATCCTTTCTATATATTAAAGCAAATAAAAAAATGAAGAAAATATTTTAGCTCTGCAATGAGGAAAGCAGGTACATTCAGATGATACAGGCATTTCTGGTTACACAACAGAATATGTTCTTTTCACTCAGTACCAGGATAATTCTAATTCCCTAATGCTCTATCAGGAGATTTTCATATAGAGCTAAAGGTGACACAAAAAACCAAGGCAGTTTTTATACAGTGATTAAATCACTAATTAGAGTAATTAAATTACCTTATTGTTAGTAAGAAAAATATGGAGGCTTTCTAAAACTCATAATGGTTTAGGTAGTTTCATTTGAACTTTTAACTCACCTACAGTTGTGGTGTTTTCATTTTGCAATCTGGTATAAGTTTTGGATAAAAGGGAGGATAGAAACTGGACAGGCAGTCAAAGGCAGCAAGATTCAATACAGTTTTATTTGTAAGACAAACCTTGTAAGACATTGAAGATTAAACAGTCCTTTGAGAGAACAGTTAATGATTTCTTGAGATAAGAAGTTCATAGCAATTCACTGGATTTCACGTTTAAGTAAGAGCTCACAAAAAATATATATGCACTGAAGATGACTCCCTCTATTCTCTATTTTTCCATTTCTTTTTATGAAAAAATACCGAATGTTTGTTCTGCTGTGAAATTAAAATACCACTTCGTCTGCTGTTTCTATGAGTGGTATTATTCTGAGATGATTTTAAGAGAAGTCGCTAAGGTTTTTTTGGATCATGGATGTTCAGGATTTGGTTTCTCTAACAGCAGATGTACGAGCACCCTCTGAAGCAAGAGTCTTCCTTTTAATGAATCCAACAGCTACTGAGTGGCACAAAGTCAGTAACAACATCAAAAAAAAGCCATCCTTACATACTGAGTATCAATATAACTTCCAGCACCAGTAAGCCTCATGGTTCTCATGGGCAGTCCAAAGACCTCACTGAGTTTTAATAATACAAAAGCACAAAATAACTTTATTGCAACTTGACAAGCCATGTGGTCTCCAGAATGCAAACAGTAACAACACCACTACTGTACCAGCCTGAAGGTCAGGTTTTCATTTATGATGTGCCAGCACCTGCCTTAATTTTCTCACACATGTTAAAAGCTGGAACAATTTCATGGCCTGTTGAAGGAGTGACTAATGTAGGTGCGAACAGCTACCCAGTGGCAGTGACATGTGGAGGAACCAGAAGACTTGTTTTTGTACTTCTTTTCATTTATAGAGGGCTGCTATGAAACGGCTAGCATTCTGTTTAATTCTTGGATAGCAAAACACTCTTAAAAGAAACTCACTTTTTAAACTTGTGTTAGCTGTTTCTCGACTTTCCAACTTTCCTATTTCCATCTTTGCCCGCAAACTGTCACTACCTTCAGGTAACAGGTTTAAATTTTGAAGTACAAAAACTTTACTTTCTTACATTAAAAAGTAAAAGTTGCTCCCAATAATTTTTATCTAAGTTAATATCTCTTTTTTCAGTTAAAGACAGATGACCAAAATTACCACCTACACTCTCTTCAACTGTCTTTAAAACTCACACATAGAGTTGCTGTGGATGATCTGAAGGTGAAGGTTTGGCCTGAGTCCCAACAAGCAGCTGTACACTGGATTATGAAGAAGTGGTTATTTTATCCTTTGGATTACCACATCATTTCAGTACCATAAATAATACTTGCCAAAGCACAAACACATCGGATGTAAACAAATAACTTCTTATTATGAAACATATTTTCTGAATTGAACCATCAAACTTGCTGCCCGTTGCTCTGTATGGTTGTCATGGGTCTCAACTGAAATTCAGTCATCAGCAGAGAGTGCCCCTGAAACCTGACTTGATGCTTCAGGCGAGTGCTGCATTCCAATATATTAGGCAAAAAAGATTACCCTCAATAATCTGTTGTCGTGTATTTTCATTCATAAGGGAAGAAGTTCATAATACTGATAAAGAGTTGTGGCAAATATATTTTCAAAACCAGGCTCTTGACAGAACACCCCAATTCCAGCACTGCAGGCTATCCACATGCAAACTCTGGATGTTGACTTAAAAGAGTATCATGTTAAAATCACATCCTTTGGGTCATTTCAGTAATAACTGATTTGCCTTTGAACCACAGGACATATCAGCTGATTGCTATGACCCATAAGAGTTTACTGTGACATCCACAATAATGTATTTTATTATGATGGTGTCTTGCATAAAATTGGACTAAGACTCTGCCCTTCTCTGAGCACAACACACCCCAAATAAGTATAACCTCACCAGCATTTTCTCTTTCCCCTCCCAAGATCAGCGCCAAAAAAAAGAGAAAAGCACAACTATATGAAGCCGAGAGAAAAAGGTTGATTAAAACAGAAGAGCAAAAGGCAAAGCAGCCAAGAGTGAACGCTCAAATTCTGCCCTCAGCTCAGCAGCTGCATCTGAATCTCCCAGAAGCAAAGAGCCATTCCTAGCATCTGGGATCCACCAGCTGACACAAAATCAAGATGCAGTTTGAAGATGATATTAAGGGTTTACGTGAGTGACTTATAGCAATATGCTGAACATACTACTTCTTTATTGACAACTGTAAATTTCAATTTAAATAGAAAATATAAAATTTTTATGATGGCACATGATACAAGTCATACAGTGCCTTCAGGTTAAACTGAATTACAAAGTAAATGAATCAAAAATATTACTGCAAATATTCCTGAACTTCAACTGTAGAACTTGAGGTACTAAAACATATGCTATAGCATCTGGTTAAAGAACATGAAATGCAGAGCTCACATGGGAAGGATTTAGTAATTATGTGCAATTTTGAAATGAACGTGAAAGACAAACAAGAATGTCTTTTGTTTATACCCATAAAACTTCCCTCAAGAACTGTGTTTAACTTTAATCACTGTGGCAACTTCTGAATGTTTTGTTTACCTAAAAAAACTCCATCATCTGTATCTCTTAAAAGACGCCCATTCTCATGCTACGGAGTTCCTGCCTAGCACAGGGGTTGCAGAAACCCTCCTTTGTACACTGAACAAAGTTATCGTATGAATTACACAGACATCTTGTGTGAATTACATACACGTTTACAGAAGTGTTCGTACAAGCATTCCTCACAAAGCTCAACTTCTGCCTTCAGAAGCTCAGGCGGCCTGAGCTCCCAGCGTATCGATGTGTTTTAGCAGGCAACCAAAGTGGCTGCATTTTTCTTCAGGTAATTTGACAGCCACATCACGCACACACACACCAGCAGCCCATGGATGATGTCTGCATTACCGCACGTGGCCCTCAAGAGGTTAATAAGCTGCAGGAATCAATGGCTGCCTTCTCTCTCCGAACACAGCTCCTCCAGTTACACTGATCTGCTCACCTTAAATTGATCTATGGCTCACTACACACCAACCTCTGTTATTTCAGGGAAAGAGGTTTCCTGCACTGGGAGCTGCTACCAGTTTTCTTTCACATTTCTTTCACACTGCTGCGCTAGCGCGTGCCCACAGGCAATATGAATATAAAAATGATGGAGGTTATGCTAACAATGGTTGAGTTAACATCCAGAAATGATCACATAAATCAAATTTGGACAAGGATGTACTTAACTCTGCACCAGACATACATTACATTGTTACTGTTCTTTCAAAGTAAACAAACTTGGTTATGCATTCATATAAAGCCTCTGAGTTTTTCTTCACAGTACTGCCTTTTGTTATTTTATTGCACTTCAGCGTACAATAAAAACAGGTCACCCAGCAGCATGAGTGGATAAAAAAAGGTTTATTAAATTTTCAAAAGTGGACTGATTCAGAAAAGGAAAATGTTTTTTCCCTCTTCTTTCCTAAAGGATGCCGAATAAATCAGGTCCTCAAGCAGCTACCTTTGACTCATATAGAATTTATAATACCCTTTCCCCTCTTCCAAGGATGCAAAGGCATTCCATACACAGCCACTGTATGCCTGAAGAGCCAGGCAGGATAGGTAGGAAAGTGCTGGGATATCTGGAAGATAAGGTGAGAGGATGAGTCCTGCAATTTAAAGTCTGGACAGTCTGCAAACAGTGAGGACTCTGGGAAACAATTTGACTCTGGTCGTACAATTTTCCACACTGGTTCTTGGCTTCACAGCTGGTTAGAAAGCTTTTTTTTGAGAGCCTGAGAGGTATGTAATTGACTTGGAAGGAATAGCTGGTGTTTGTCCATTTTTTTTTTTAAAAACCACGCCATGCATTTAGATCACCTTCACTGAGGTCTTGTTTGGTGTATTCATTGCATGCTTGGTTGCTGAATTTCTCTTATTCATAAGAGCGCATAGCACTGATGGTAGAAAAAAACTGCTATGCCTTCCTAATATCTTCTTACATTACAGATTTATCATACTGCAGGTAGTTAAACTAACACAGGTAATCTAAAATTTAGTAACAAGCTTAATATTTTAAATTTTAATTTTGGAGAAAGCACTGGTCAACTAGAAGAACACAAGACCTATTCTCTCTGCACTGTCTAGGCTTGCCTGATATGTTTCACCTTGTAGTCCAAATAGCCTTCAGAAAGAAAACACTGAAGTTGTGAAGAAAGGCCTGAGAAAATGCATAAAGCACCAGAAGCCCATGGGAAGGCCTTTCACTTAAAAGCTTTCAGTGTAGTGCAGAAGGACCAAGAAGCTCAGATGAACACCCCAGTTCTACTTCTCAATCATCTGTGACTGGTGTAAGAAACTAACAAAAAGGATTGATTCAAAAATAGTAAGACTGTGTCATGTTTATCATCTGAATATACACTGGTCACTGCAACTAAGAAGACAGAGATGAACACCTTGCATTATATCATATCTACAGACAAAAAACTCTTGTACTGAAACCTTGTAAATGCAGAAATCCTCATGAGACTTCCTCAAACTATATGGAATCCAAAAAAGTTGTGTTACAAACACTTTGTTTTAACTTGCTTCTCTAACGTCTAAAATATTCTTTGTTCCTTGACTTCTGGTAAAACTCATCTTTTGGTGATAACAGAGATCAAGTGCTCTCTGCTAGCTGCCATTGTTCATATAGGCTGCAAATGCATTATTTCTCTTTAGAGTAGTAATCTTTTTTTAAATTAGGCAGAAGCAGTGAGAAAGAGAGAGGGACCCTGGACACATCAGAAAAAAAGCACAAAATTAGAAGTACAGCAAAAGAACTTTGTAATTTTCTGGTTTGAGTAAAAATTTTCTTCTCCAACCACATGCACAAGTGCACAAAACCAATGCAGAGCCCTCTTCACAGAGGAGGTACTCATGTGCTTCTCTGGCTAGTGCGAGAGGTTCCGAGACATCACCTTTCTAGGTGACCTGCCTTTGGAGTTTCCTCTTCTTTGAACATCACTTGAAGTGATCGTGGCTTGTAACAGCTCCATTTCCAACTCATAAAGTTCCTGCACAATTGCTGGCATCTTGAATAACATTAGTCATGCAGCTTCCTCCCCATCCCCAAAAAAGATTTGAAAGAGAATACAGAATTTAAGAATTATGCTGATAATCCCACATATATACTGAATAATCCTATCACAACAAGTTCTGGAGAAATCAGGGTTTCAAAGACCACTTAAGTAACACAATATTAGCCATAATAACAGGAAGAGGAATAGATTAAATCCAAATTTAAGATGAATTTAGATGTGTTTCTTATCACAATTTGAAGCCTTTATTTGGGCTATCACTCATCTTTATGCAAACAAATATTTTGGCATCTTTAATTAAGCCTCCTCCAAGTTCTTAGGAAATGGCATGTTGTGTTCTGTTTTGTCACAATCTCATTATCATTGCAATATGAACCTTTGCTCTGCCACTTCAGTCTTTGTACAGCAGTCAGGACCTTTTCTTCCTAAAACTGCGAATGTTCTATAGCTGATTACAGTTTCTCCAACAGGAAATGGTGCATCCCCTCCTCCTTCACTCCCCTGGAGAAAAAACAACATAACCTGTAATAACAGCAAACCCAACTTTCATTTATCATTTTAATGATCCCTTCTCCTTGTTCTTTCTTTTCCTCTGGTCATTTGGAAAGTATCCTCAGTGTTATCTTCAGTACATCCTTTCCCTTTCTAATCATGGAAAAGAAGGTGGGGTGGCAGAATGGGTCACGCATCATTTGGCAACTTTTAAAGGGACATCTTCAGTTAACTGAATCCCAAGTCTGTACTAAAAAAATAAGTTACAAATGTGTGTAATCAGGTCCGTGTTTGCTAAGACTTCGTGTGTGAAGCACATGTACATTTTTCGCTTGTTTTGCTTGCTGTTGTGAGTCCTCCTGAAGCATTCATAACCCAAAATGGTGCATTTTGTTAGCATATGAGGGCATGTGCATCAACCAGTTTTACATTCTGGTTTTCATTTTTCTGCAAACGTGGCATTAAAGCTAAACAAGGAGCATGAATGGCAGGAAGTAGAATATACATTTCAATCAAACTTTGGTATTAAATTTTGCAGATAACAACACTTACAAAAATACAAAAATGCAAACTCTTCCACCAAAAAAAAAAAAACAAAACCCTTGCTGTTATTTGATGAAAAGGGTAAACCGGATTGACTTCCAATGACAGGAAGAATGTTTTAATATAGTGAGGAGTTACTAGAAAAGAGAACAATCTCTGTGCTGAAATATTAAGAGGATTCCAATTTTTCTTCCTTGAACAGGTAATTGATAGCAAGGCCACAGGCTGACCAGATCTGGAAATGTTCATCCCATTCAAACAAGCTAACCAGATTAAGAAGTCTTTGTGTCTTAGGGATGCTGATGAGTATCTTTTGGATGGGCTTATCCATGAGGAACTAGGGGAGGTTTTATGTGGAAATAATGCAGACCTCATAAGATCTCTCCCTTTCTAATTTAAAAACCATCTGGAACTTTGGACTCATCTCCACAGGCTGTGCTGGGATCCGAGTAATCCAATCAGCCCTTGAAACTTCCTCACAAGACTTTTAGTGTCCTAATTTAACCTAGGTCAGAAATATCTAAAAAGGCATCTCTCACTCCCACTTATTTTTCTAGCCAAGGGCAACAAAACAAGGCACTTAACCAAATTCTTTTTAACCTCACTCACTTGGGTTCAGGTTACTTGATGGTTCAGTTTTGGGTTGGTGGCTGTGGTTAACTTTTATTTTCCCTGGAGATGGGCCCTACCTGAAAACCCTGGAGTGTTCAAAATCCAAACCCAAAAATGAATGTAAATTTTGCAATGGACCCTTATGTAGACAGGCAGAAACCACAGATTCAAATGTCCACAGACTTTGGTTCTTTGAGATGGAGACATTTTCATGACTTCATATCTTCCCTTACTAATCCTGACAACACTTTTCATTTCTCCAATACCTAATTCATCATATGCCTGCAAAGTATGTGATGAATTCACTTTATTTGCTAACAAACTGAAAGTCAAAGTATTTTGCCTGACTCAGATCAGACAGAAAATCAAGGACAGAGACTGAATGTTACCTAATATTACCATTTATCACCATCTGGAGTCAAAAGTATAAGATCTGTAATAAATTAATTTGCCAAGCCAAGCTTAAAGCAGGTGGGATTCTTTTGGACTCAACTTCTGCCTGCATGACAACATCAAGATCCTAAGTAATACAGAGACATACCTCTGGAATGTCTACAGACATGTTTTGACATTTTACATATTCTCAGATCCCACTCTATTCCTGTTGTGCAAGGTGTAAGAAAATAGAAATCTCTCTGGGTAACAGTCCTTGGGTACAGAGACTCCAATTTGCAGGTCACATATATAAATACTGAAGTGAATACTTAAGAAGTGAATTAAATACAGTCAATTAAAGGCTAATAATTTTGTCATTTGCAAGCCAAAATTTAATCCAGATAAAAGCTTAGCATAAACAAGATGGGAACGGAGAATTTAAGTCTTAAGAACCTCCTTGCCTTCTGACTTGCTTGACAAGCGTATTTGTAAATAATAAGTTACTTATCTCAGCTGTAAACTATATTATTTTGTTACTCTACTTGACTGAACCTGGTAATAATACAAAGTATCTAACATAATTGCCCTTGGGTGAGGTCTTCTTGCTTATTGCTGCATGTTTACCTACAAGTCTAGATTTATCACAAGGAATTCCCTCAAACTTTGAGTTAAGGCAATAAAGAAATGTACCATCACAGCCACCAAAAAACCCCATAATGAGATAATCAAATTCATTTAAATCAATGCATATTAGTCACTGGTGGGATCTGGTTCAATGACTCACTGAGCAACTTTGTGAATCAGAGAACGTAATTATTGCTTACTATAGCTGTGCTCCTTTATTCCTCAAATCCAAACTACACTTTGCTAAAAGGAAAATTGGATCAATTTTCACTGCAGAAGTGTTTCAAATTCTAAATTATTACCCTGGAAGTACTCAGTTTAACTCCTTTTCTGTCCTGTGGACACAGTAAGGTTCATTTAATTCACTGAAATGCGGAAGTGCCAATGAGCTGCCAACATCAATTTCAATCTGCATCAGGTTCAGTTTCAAGCTTCAGCTACCCTGTTCAGAGTCAAAATTTCCTACAATTTGTGAGGTTTGGTTTGGAATTAATTGAAGAGAAAATTCTCACCCTATTTTCCTATAGGGCTGCAAAATTTGCATCTCTAGGTTTACGAGTTTGTAAAGTCTGACATTGGTTCATTAAGCCTCCTAGAGAATATGGAGCCTCAAGTCTGTCATGTGCGGCTTATTTTTCTCTGGGGGATGTCAGGGGCCATTGGGAGTAGGTGGTTTGGTTGCCCTATCAGGACAGAAGGAGGGTTGGTGGGCTTGCCTCCAGTGGGTCTCCACACCAGGCTGACAGACGGCAAGCAGCAGCTGCCGCAGCTTTCTCGCAAGAGAGGAGCTGCTACATGACTTCCCCTCAAGCTTCTGACTCCATGCCGCCAACACAGGACAGAATCTGGTAGGTCAGGTAGGTCTCCATAAGTTGCAGGGACTAACGCTAGAAGCTGGGGCAAACATTCACTCCTCAGAAAACAGAACCAAGGAGTTCTCAGTGACACAAGGATATTTTACACTCAATTTGGTATTCCAGAGTCATCTTAAAGAGTCCCCAAACCCACTATGCCCAAGAAAGCTTGCAACTAGGCAGAGAAAAGCCAGGAAGACACTAAAGCCCTGCATCTTCCCCAGCCAGGATTCTGAAAAATCCTCATGGTCCCGACAGCCTGGCAAAGGCAAGGTGAAGTAACACTTTCTACAGAGTCACCGGCGGAATGAGTAGATGGCATCACAGACATTAGCTCAAACAGCAAGAGGCCAACATTAATCCAGTTGGCTTTGATTAGGGCTACAGAACATCCCATTTTCAGAGTGCAGGAAGTTTTCCTATCCAAAACGATTTGGTGTCTTAAGTTACACAGCGACTTTACTGTAGGACTCCAGAAAAAACAAAAGATATGGTCTAGTCAGTGTTAACCCTTAACAAAGGAGGGGAATATCCACTAGGTTTGACTGAATCTGCAAGTACACTAAAAAAAATTACATTTAAGTAACCTTTAGTCTGACATTAAATATCAATGCCCTGTATTTTTTTCACATGTGAATTTACATAATGGATGTCAAATCTGTTCCAAGAGTGAGCTTCAGTGTTTTCCCTTACTTTAAAACAAGGCTGCTACTGTTATTTGGAACAGTATTTCAGATGAGAGATGGATCAATCGCTGTTTAAGCTCAGTTAGTGAGAAGCTGGAGTAATATTTATGCTGCACTTGTTTACGATCTCTGAGGATATTTACTATAAAATTTTCTCTGCCTCTTCCCTCCCTAACATCTTTCAGTATACAGTTGCTGCCTGCCAGTTACTGCCCCCAAACAAATGCAACACGGTGACAAAATTTTACTGCAAGTATTAGTTGGGTATTTTTCAAGACAGTGTGGAGTAGTGACATTTATATATATTTCTTTTTGATAGGATGCGCAGCACCATGTTTTTTTCTGCTTATGTGCTTATGTTTTTTGCTACTTCTGCGTAACAGAAATGGATTTAACAGACAGATGTAGATGAACAAATAATACAAAAACCTGTTTACTTCCTGGCAAAACACATCTGCATGCTCTGACATCGAGCATCTTCATTTACTTGTAGGTCACCAGTGAGCCAGGCCCGGTGCACTTGCCAGCTACAAAATCAGTAGTCAAGTATCTAGAAATCTCACTTCATTTTGCACTGAAAAACTAAGCCAACACTACTCCTTAGACAGAAAATAGTAAATATATAAAAACCTGAAAACCATGGGAAATCCAAAATCAAGATCACTGCTTTCCCTTACAGAGATCATGATCAGCCATACTGACTTATTTCAGATTATGGAAAAGCAGTACAAAGAGTAAGATGGAGGTCTCCGTGACAGCACGGGAACATAAAACCCCAGGTTTTATGTTTCACCCCAACCCACCCTGTTGGACGAGAGGTGCACACACAAGGAGGCATCACTTTTTAGGTTCAGCAGTTATGGCTGGAGGGGTTACGTGGAGTGCCTTGCTCCTGGCATGATCGAACCAGAACACCCCTCACCATGGATGTCACCCTAGACAGCCCATGGACACCACCAGCGTTTCCCAGAACCTGGCAGGATTTGGAGGATGGCAGGATTCATCTGCAGGGGTTAACAGTGAAAGCCTTATTGCCAGAAAAAAAAACCTGAAAAATTTTCAGTTTCTTTACCCATGAAGAAGAAAGAACACAAGAATGGAATTTTATATAAAGAGTATGTATTCAAAATAAAAAAGAAATAGTTTAGTCCTATTTGAATATGAATATATATCCACTTCTACTTTATGAATGAAAACTGCTTTATTTTCTCTCAGTCTTTATAAGGGCATGCATGACCAGTACTATTTCCAGCTAGCCTACACCTGATTTTTCGTCATGATTTTCATTGGCAAGTCAGAACTACATTGTCCTCAAAACTCTGCTCAACAAGTAAGTTACACCCTTTGTCCTGAGAAAACTGATGGACCCATCTTCCCCCTTACATCCTTCTCCATCAGCCATAGCAAGCTCTCTGAAGGACTTACAACCCGGAAAATACCTTCAATCAGCAAGACTGATAGCAGCACATGGCTGGGTGGCAGTAACTCTGCCGGCGTGGGTGAATGCTGTCCATCAGAGCCCAAGTCCACCCTTTCCCAGGAGCTCCTCTTTACTCCTGACTCCCAGCCAGTCCTCCCGCTTTGCTTCCTCCTCCCTTCCCCTTCCCCAGGCACCCAGACACGGAGGTACAAAAAGGGGAACTCAAACTTTGATTTGACAATTGCTCTTTGATGAAAAGCACAATCGCCAGAATCGCCAGTGTCAGCACTAAAACTGTTGGGGTTTCAGTCTGTTTTGATGAAGACAGTGAGTAACAGTTTTTGTCAAAGGTTACATGGAGGGGTCTGTGCAGCACACAAGGACAAATCGAGATGTGCTTGTGTCTGAACACTGAAGTTAACACAGCATCCAGGCTGAATGCTACAGGGCCCAAGACTAAGTGGTCACTGGTTTTTTATGTTATTTTTTATGCACTTGCTAATGGGTTTGCATCAGTATAGAGAGTCCACCAGGTGAAAAAAAACCCAACAGGGTCTTGATTTATTTTTTTTTCTTTTTAGATATGCCGTCCTTTATTTACAACAGTGGCAAAACAACTTCAATCAAAATGAGGTTAAGATTATTTTTAACAGATGTTCACTGCTGGCCCGACCCAAAATCCATTGACGTCAATGAGAAGACTCCATGGGGCTTTGGATTGGGTTCTAATTGTTGGAAAAATTAATGTTATTGTAAACCACTGGTCAGTGCTGTCACATGCTCCCCTTCTGTGCCAATTCTATATGACCGGATAACAGCCTCACATAAATCTGTTCCAACTGCTGTCTAAGAGGCTAAAGGACACAGAGGTTTATCTTTTTAATTCTGAACTGCCCCCTCTCCTTCCCCAGAACACCCCATGGCCCTACTGTATTTACATTTGACAGACTGAGCATTATGGACACTATTCATACAATCAAAATATTTCACAGCCAGGCACTGAGTGGAAATAATGGTATTAATGCTGACTGTGTGAAGACAGCTGAGCTACAGATATGTATGAGACAAAATACCTTGGTTCACATACTTTCAATAGAGATTTTTACTTATTTTTATTTAAATACAGACCTGAAAGAAGGGTTGCACTTACTGTTAAGAAGACGGAAGTCTATAAATGGGTAGGAGCCACGGCGCTCGGAGACAACCCCTGTCTGACCTCTCACCCGTGCATCTCCTGCAAAACACAAAATCCCCTGAGACATTAGAAGGGGCAGCTGCCTTTCTCTGCTGTTTTGATCTAGATCTATTTTTTAACACAAAGTGACGACATTACTCTCCTCCAGTGGGAAAACTAAGGTCCAAAAAATCATCTCCCATGACATCCCAGGGTAATTGGGTAAAGCAGTACAGCTGATCCTCTTATCAGAACAAAGACACAAAAAGCCCTTCATTGCTGGCTGGGATTAAACCACAACATTATCCTATTGAACAGCTTCTTGCCCAGCAAGCAGACCCTCATTGCTCCAGGAGTAGTGCAGATGTCTGTTTTCTTTTCTCAGGCAAGAACAGGCAGGGCTCTAGGTAGGACTGTCGTGGCTTCACACACAAAGCCTAGTCCAATCCTGGACTAGGCTCACAATCCAACTGACCTCCAAAGTTGTGGGACTAGTCTCAATATCATTAGTTGATGAAAAAATCCCCCCAAAGAAGTATGAAGATTTTTTTGAAGTTAGGTGGGTGGCTGGTTTGTTTGTTTGTTTGTTTTTGTTTAACTTTCTGCTCTTTGAGCACTCTGGAAAATGCAAGCCTTCTCCTCAAACACTGCAGCTGTTTTATGTAAGCAAAAACCTGATGTTCTCAGATAAGCATTACTCTGGAGCGTTAGTATGTAAATGTAAAGATGATAAAGTGCCAACACAATACTAAGAATTAGTATTGCTGTGCAATTCACACTGACTAGTTCCTGACTTACCATGTAATATGGATACAATAGGCAAAACTACTTTAAGGACAAAAATGCTCCTCAGGATGAGTAAGAGTTCCAAAACCTGTCTCCAAGTAGACAGGACGTAGTGGGAAGCAGATGTCCTTTTTACGTTTCCATAACTTTTAAGAATCTTGTAGTGCAATGTAATTGTTTTTTTTACAGGCAATTAACAAGACCAAAATATTAAAAATTCTCAAATAAGATGAAGTTTGGAGACTTTGGAGGTTCTAGTTAGAGTTTGGAGACTCTGAGGTTCTAGTTAGAGTACTCTAGTTCTTCACCATACTAATTTCTCTTGTACAGAAACAGAGACCACAGTACTGAAAGCATACCCACTGCACATCCTTACACAGCTCACACTGCAGTCCTCTCAAAGCTTGCAATAAATTATGAATTATTACTTAGTTTGAATTGTGCTTCCTCGGGGATACAAATATAGCATCTGACTAATCTAAACAACAATAATTTAAGAATTTGGCTGCTAGTGGTAGCTTCTACTGCTTGTGTTTAAAAACAACAAAACATCTTGTAGAATAAAAGAAGGACCTAGTTAAATGCTGTTATTTTTTTTCTATCTAATGTTCACTTAAAACGTGCTTACAATTATGTTTAAGGGAAGAAAGCCAAGCAGAATTATTAAGTTAAATATTTGAGGTGGAGAAAAACTTCCGTGCCCTCTAGGGGTCCTTAGAGATACGAAAGACACAAGAACGTGCATGCAAATTAAGAATATTTCAAACACAGTCACTTTTTACTATAAATATAAATCTAGGTTCTCTCACCCTTACTTTCACTTTGCTTTTTTGTTTCCAGAGACAGAACACGTGTTCCCTGTTCTCGGCTCCTGCTTGCCAACCACTCTAAGGAACCAGTCCAAAACAACTCAAGCTGTTGTTGACCCCACTTACCCCTCTGATAGCAGGGGCAGGAGGTGCAAACCTCTACCTGCTCCTCAGCTGTTCCACTTCAAAGATATGGTAATGCCATGGGTCTACCTTCATCAGCCGTTTAAAATTACATGCAACTTGTGGCAATGAAGGTATATGAACCCATCCCCCCACGATCCTTGTGTTAAAAGAGCAGAAGGGTGGAGTAAATAGCTGTAGAGTTTGTAAAACACCGACGCAAGATCCATCAGCACCCACGAGCCAGAGCCCATGAAGCAGCACCCAGACTTAAAAGCATTGCTCTCTGCCACAGGTAGCCCCATCAGATTGGCTCGCGTGTGCAGAAAGAGTAAGAATGGCAAGCATATGGTACACATTATATAAACTCAAAAAAATCAGGCAGGCTTGAGCCTGTTGCTAGTACAGGCATCAGCAAATTAAGAACGGGTGTGAATTCAGAGCATGCCTTGACCAAGGCTTTTGTTTTTCTGTAGGCACCAATGAATTAACAGGAAACTGCAAGTAATCCCCTGCGTTACACACTGATAAACATGTCACTTGTGACTACACCAGCAGAGACATTAAAAAAAAAGAGAATTTCAGACTCCAAAAATAAAAAAAAATACCCAAAGCATATAATACTATAAAACCATCAAGACTGATTTTCTTTCTAGACATGAAATAATATATCTATCAAATCAAAGGAGGTACCATAGTACTAGAGAAAATCATATACAGTCACGTATCAAAAAGTATGCTTAACTCTGATCTTAATAGTATGACCCCAAATTTTGAGGAAAAGAACACGAAAGGTAGGTAGACAACTGTAAAACCAAAGAAAACACAACACGGGCTTACCAAAAGTAGATCATACAAGATACTTAATTACCTCGAATAAAATAGCTAACTGTTAGACAAAAGGAAAAGAAAGCAATACTGTAGTGCAGTTCAACCATATGGACTTTGTTAAACATACAAGAGAAGGCAAGAGACGAGTACAAAAACTGAAGACTAAAAATAAGAAGATAACATGGTACACTGAAAAGGAACTTTGCTTGGGAACAATTACTCCATGATCTCTACCATCTTTAGAAAATTCATACTGGGAATGGTTCTAAAGAATTTTTATTGATGATCTTGACACAGAAGAGCACCAGTGATACTCGAGGACAACACAATCCTGGGAGACACCAGGTATTAACAGCTACAGCTATTTTAAATTAAGTTCACTGCTGCTGTCACCTTTTCTGTCCCAACTGCTCTGTGGCCCAGCCACCCGGATGTTCCTGGTAGCCCAGCTTCCTCCCACGGTGCTGCTGTCTCATATAGAACTACAGACTAGCCAAATTAGATGCTTACGTACAGTATTCAGAGCAATTCCAGCAAAGAGAGGGGAAGCAATGGAGCTATTGATGCCATTAGTAAGAAAAGTGAATGGGTTTTACTAACTAGCAAAGCTCCGGAACTGAAGTCATGGCAAATTGGTGATGATTCCAATTGGCTATTTGTGTAACTTTACATTTTTTACAGACAATATAATTTTGGGTTGTCTCTAGCACTACAGGAATCTATAGGCAGAATAAATCTGCATCCCTGCTGACTTAGGAAAAGCCACTAAAATCTTTATATTCTTATATGATTATTAACTTTATCCTGAGGGAAGGCAAGTTTCTGATGAGTCAAAGATGTTATCAAATAGCTCTACCTCATGAATCTGTTATTTCAAAATACTTCACCAGGTGCCACCTAGTCTCTCTCTACATCATTAGAGAAAGATTAGTTAGGAAGAGGTGGTGGGCTAAAACAACCACACCTCCCTTCCTCCATTTTTTCTTGGCTCATGTATTTGGAAAATATTTATATACTTCCCTATTACCTTTAATTACATCTAAGTACATTCAACAGAGAGACTAGGAGTAGGGATTGAACCAGATATACAACCTATCACATGTGTTTTAATTTCCAAGAGGCAAGGGCTATTCATGGCAACATGCTCAATGTTATTTTTTTGCTTTGACAGAGTACTTTGAGGCTGACTTTCATCAGTCTAGCAGACCTTTCCATCTCTCTGTCTCCACCTTAAATATCAAGCTAAACAGTTGTTCTGACAATTTATGCAATTAGCAGTTCTAGACAAATAATCCTTTTTAGAGCGAAAGAAAGGATTCTGTGGTAAGAAGGCAGGAAATTTTGAGCTCATTGTGTTCCCAAATGAAACAAGCAGGGTGAAGGGAAATGGTCAGGGTACAGGTTCTCCTTGACTGCTTTGGGCTAAAGATGCAAGGATGGGAACATCTGCAGCTGCAAACACCAGGGGCTGCACCCTCATTGGCACCAAGCTGCCACAAGAGCTTCCAGCAGGGACATCACCCAGGGGCTGCAGTGCTCCTAAATTTTACTATGTCCTTGTTAAAACAGACAAGAAAACAAACCAAATAAACAAAAGCAACCTACGTAAGGAGCCAGTGCTGTGACTGACAGGCATGACAGCATACAGGCATAAGAAAATTGGCTATGGGGCAAAAACCATGGCACTACTGCAGCCATAGCATCAAGGGCACTTCAAGATGGTTCAGAAGGGTTAAGTAAAAAATGAGGCAGCTCTTAACTGCCTTTCACATCTGGAGGAAACAGCCATCTGCACCGAGGAAAACAACTTCTCCAAGACTTGCCTGAAACGGCGTAAGATTCAATTTCACTGAGCAAGCACAACAAATTAGGAGCGAAAATAGGGCCATAGCTGTGACAAAACAACAGAGTAGCTTCATCCAGCAGAAGTTAGGATGAACCACCAAATTATTGATTCTATTTAGTACGCAGCTCCATGTGGTAAGTCAGGAATACCACAGCAAATTCACAAGAGGTTACAAGTATTTATTCCAGTCAAGCTTTCTTACAATCTTCATTCCAGTATTTCTTAAGTTGACTGTTCAAGGCACATACTGCAGTGGCTGACAACTTTTCATGGAAAACCAAGCAGCAGTCGTAAGGCCTCTTGTGGACTCCACAGAGCCCATAGCTCTCTGACTATTTCAGTTATGAAAAGGCTTGGGATTTCTGACCTGAAGGAGAGGACTTGATGATGTTTTAAGCATCAATCTGGTTTTAGTGGAAAGCTTTCTAGAAGACAGAAGTATTGCTCTGTAAAAGTAGCAAACTCAGATGAAAAGTTACATAAAAAACGAGTACCAGAATAACTGGAATTATATTTTTATTTGAAGAGATCTAATGCTTGTTCATGGTGATTCATGCCGGCTTGGATTATTTTCATTCTGTTGTATTAGTGCTATAAACGTTACTGTAAATTCTTGTTTGTAGAAAGAATAAAGATTCCTCATGTGCATCAGATCTTCTGAACAAAACTACTTCCTCTGAACAGACACAGAGAGACTGATTTAAGGGTTACAGACTCAGGATGACTTCCCTTTGCAGCAGGAGAAACTGTAGCAGCCACCTCACTTCATTAATTTGTAAGCACCGAATTTTTAAGCATGTAAACATTCTGAAATGTAAGGTTTTCCGTGCCTTACGCTGCACAGTTCTACTATTTCTGCGAATAGTCCTAATGAGCTCCTAAGTATTGATTCCATCCAATGTACTCTGCAGTTTTGTTTCAAAATGCTCTGCAAAGGAAAGGAACTCCCTTGTTACAAAAAGGGGATAAAATGATGACATAGGAACTGTAATTCAGTTTTGTACATTTTTTAAAACACAGAAAATCACTTAATTTCCCTTGTAGTGGTCCTACCCTGAGAATGAATCATTTTTATTTATTACCAGTCAATTACTTGAATTTCAGCTATTAAAAATTCCTTTTCCAGCTGCAGATGAGACATTTCATGCATCCTCTTTCTTCTTAGTATTTTGAAGTGAATGATGGTTCTTATGTTCAACAAAAATTACTGGTATTGCTTTACTGTACCTGCCAGCTCTAATTTCTGCCCTCCTTTACTGACCAAAATCCATACCACTGTTGTATCTTAACCCCTCAAACAGTACTACCACCACTACTTGTGCCAATCAGTAAAATGCAAGAAAGAGAAGCTGACAGTCTGTTCATAAAACCCTTCTCAATGCTGGAATTCTCTTGGCATGTCTTATTTGGATACAGAGGAAGACCCTAGGATCCACAGGAATACGTTTAACAGCTGTCCGTTCTGACAAATGAACAAGTTAAATGAGTATTTTACAGACACTCTTGAAATCCTCTCTTAAACCATATCATATGACATCAGTGCCTGGTGAAAAGACTGAACTGACGTATCTTGAGGCAAAGCTCTCACAACATGCAGACTTTGGAAGAGGTTCTTACAGATAAGAGAAAACCAAGAGGATGAGAAAACTGCCACAGCGAACCAGGTAAGAGCAGTCATCAGAAACTCAGATACTGAAGCAGTACCCACATTTCCCTCTTCATAGACCTGTTTGTTCTTGCATGAGCAAATGTAGAGCCTGCAAAACTAACATCTGACTGAAAAAATGGCCAGAGTCGACTGGACAGACATCGACTCTTCATTGCATGAGCTAACAAAGGTAGGTTTCCAAACTGCCAATGTATTATATTGCACTGGAAATTCTTTCACTTGTTTTTGAGTTTGATAATGGGCTGTCAATTACTGCCTTAAGGTCAAATGTATTTCACACACTTCTAGGTCTAAATGAATGAAGTAGGTGCCTCCGCCCAGTGCCTAATGCTTAAAGAGAGTGAATTATGTTTCAAAGACCCGTGTTTCTGACTTTGATGCAGATGGAGTCTAAGACCCTTCTTTTCCTAAATTAGGTGCCATGATTATAAGCAGAGCATAAGGGGGGAAGAATCCAAGACCTCACCCATGAGGACTGTATTCAGACAGCTGAGACGACACCAAATCCCTTACCTGTGAGTATGCCTATGAGTATGCCTTTCACTGTGATTATCCCTGTGACTTTTTGGTAATAAACGTAACAGATGTATACGCCGTTAGTTCACCAATGTAGGCACACCCTCAAGACATGTATGTACTGTGTACACTCGTACAGTGTAGTATTATCCCATAGCTCAGTTAAACAAAAACCAGCACTTATTATGCAACAGCCACCGGAGTACTGTTCTGGATAAAATGCAGTAACTTATCTGTTTGATTCTACTGTGTGATATCTACTTAACTTTCAGTATTTTCTAGATAAAAATACAGAAGTTTATATAAAAGTTTATACATAAAGTGCTAAACCACAGGACACAAAGACAGAGAGGGAGCATAAGAATGGGTAACTTGCACAGCCCGCTTAATCAGGAATTTTTCCTTTCGAAGACATGACAGATTCAGATATAGGAAGGAGCTTGCCAGTACGAATTCTGCAAAATTCAGCCAATGGCTCTCACCTGCAGACAAGTGTTGTTACCTAGCAGGAAAGAATAGGGAGTTATTGAACTAAAACCAGGAGACAGGTCTTAAAAAAAAATAATCCAACAAGAAAGAATGGAGACCTGTATAAATACAGCATTTTAAGAGCAGAAGACAGAAGTCATCTATCACCACCTCCATACTTGAAAGGCATGGGTTAGACAACCATCTTGACTTAGGTAAATATTTTCCTTGCACTGTATTGTAAAGAGTGAGCCATCTACTACCTAGAGGGGCTAAAGTCACTAACTAGTAAGAGAGGAAAAGGAAAGCCTGGGAGAACAGTAGCATACAACTGATGGCATCTTGAGAGTCTCTCTGCTGCGATCCCAAACGGAAGCACTCTAGCTGACTTCAGGCTTACCTACTCTGCTGCTCAGCAGGGCTGGGGCAGTAACAGAGGTCTTGGGGCACTCTGCAGCCGACAGGACCCTCTTCATAAAGTGGATACAACCATTCCAAGTTCTAATGCTAGGAACCACCTGTTTGTACCTTGAAGTTTTGTATGGTGTTATTGGTGGGGCATTTCTGTCTCCAAATATTGATCACTTACTTTACAGGAAAAGGGGATATTAATATAGATAGGGCACTGAATTATCTTGGTATTCGTGTCTTCCTAAATGGTTTGATAGCTTGTAAGTTGCTCTGCATTACAGGATAGGAGCCCTGTCAGCAGAATAAGGTTCTTGCATTGCCATCATTGCTATTACTCTAGAGCCCTGCTGGCAAGCGGCAAAACTTACTGGTTTTCCTACAAATGAAATTGAATCGTAACACCTTAAAAACTAAAGGATACATCCTGCAATGTTAAGAGCTGTAATAAAGGTAATAACAACTAGAGCATAGTCTTAGCAACAGGTAGTAGGTTGCATTACCATGGCAACTTTGAATATAATATCTTACTGTCATTCTACTCCCATCCCTCTCCCAAATAAATTACAGCATAAATAAAAGAACATTATTAGTTATTAAATTTGAAATTTTTTGATTCTAGTCTTCAGCTTAACTCTCAACTACTGAAATAAACATGTATTTAATAACAAACTTCTAAGGCATGTACACTCCCAATTCCAAGTCATTAGGCTTTCATTTTGTATAAAAGAAAAAGCACAAAAGATCTGTGTTTTGTCTAAGACCAATGCCAAAAAGAGGTATAGAATTCAACTCTCTACGCTCAGTGCATTAGTGAAGCTATTCCCAAAAGATATGGATTTTCTTCACCTATAGACACACCAAAACTCTAAGTTATGCCAAACATAAATTACATTTTCTTAACTGTAATCATATTCTAGATATAGATACTCTTTCAGAGACCCTTTTGTATTTGCCTACGTATTGTAACTTCAAACTGAATTCTCTCAAACATCTACATCTTATTATATGGATTTCTGAACTGAAGATTGTCAATGTTTAAATGCTTCTACTGTGAGAACACAACTGGACTCCTTGAATCCACCAGTGAGGGTTTTGCAGTTGAAGAACAGACTCTTTTTCTGCAAAAAGTTGTGCTAATTGTTGAGCACTTATTCAGCCAAGTCCGCCTTATTTTCTGCATTCTCATTTCTCACCCACCAATAATATTTGTTAAGTGATCTCTGAAGTAAACTTTTAATTTTTTTTCTACAATTTCCTCAAGAACCACTGTTAGTAAGTATACACATTTAACTGGTTGCACTGACTGAGCCACAAGGTATCATTCTCATTTTCTGCTAAGGCACTATTACGTTGGCAAGCAGAAAACGGTTGATACTACAATCCATGTAAATCTAGCATAGCCACTGCTTAAAATTTGATATATTATATATATGTAATTTATGTAAAATAACAATTGATGTAATGACATAAATATTAATGAAAAAATGCTGCTCATTCCAGAGTGGAACACAACAAATGGATTTTTTTTTTTTTTTAATGTTCAATAATTCGGTATTAACATTTTTTTGTTTCTGAGAAAGAGAGAGCATGCTTGGAAATAACATGCAGGATGATAATCATAAGCCCTGAGTTCATTTCCTGGTTTCTTATGGAACAAACTATTTTCTTTCCAGGCCTCAGTTTTCCACTTCTGTGTTTTGTTTGTTCTGAGCAGACAGTGAGTTCTCTTATGCAGGGCTTCAGTGGTTCAACAGCATTTTCTACCTGCAGTTCTGGTCCTGGTTTCTACATTACCACAATTCAAACACTAATTATCTCTGCTTTTTTTACAACCAACGGTTAAGTTAGACAACACAGAAGAAAATGAATGCAGAGGGGTTTACTTGTGCCATTAAATCAAAATTTGCTTTCAACTCTTTTAACATGACACTTAAGAAAATTTCCCTCTATTTCCACAGCTTTGCCCACAAGATTCTGCCACCCTCTCTTTCCCATTAAACTACAAAAGACACATGTTTAAAACCATAAGTAATAATACAGCAATTGCCACTGACTACTTTTGAAAAGCCTAAGATTAGCCAAAACCTTAAGTCTATCAATAGTTTTTACAGAATGGTAGTCAGCCTGTGGAGCCAAGTAGGAAAAGCACAAGACCCTCTGAATTTGCTGCCCTCTGATTTTGTGCTGAAATTGCACAGCTGCCATTTGCCTCACACAAGGAGACTGAGTCTCTGCTGTTTCAGTCTGTCTCACCGCATCTAACATAGGGTGCTTGCACAACCCGCTAAGGTGCATCAGTACAGAGCCAATGTTGGAGATGAGTGAGACACAATAAACTAAATTTGTCTCAATCTTGTGCATTAACCACAGATGATCCTTCCTTGTCACAGTCTCTGCATGTTCTTCATCTCCTCTTTTCTGACTCTGCTCTGCACTATACACATATATATACATAAATATATATATGCATGTATCCCTAACTCTTACATGACCCTTCTTCCTCGCCTCAGACTCAGCAGTGATTCAGCCTCCCGTCTGCCCACTGCCTTCTCCTGAGGCTGGAGTACTGTGCAGTGGTGTAGCAGCCAGTCCAGCAGCACTGGCTGCTTATATTTCCCCATGGGGCTACCCCAAGGGTCTTCATGGCTGGAGAGAGCAGTGACAGGGAGAAGAAGGAGAAGGAAGTGCTGAGCATTGGCTTGGCAGCACAGGGAGGTACCTGTTACATCTTTCAGGAGAAAACTTTACTCACGACCTGAAGCTTTGCTCTGATTAAAAGCTTTATCTACATGGGAGACTGCAGGAACAAATGTCTTGAGGTTAATAATTTGAGTTCTGTTTGTACATTATATATTGCAATAAATTCTTCTCTTTCTTTTGAATTCAAAAGAAGTATCTATGGTAAGCAACTGTGAATCTTCTTTCTTATTTTTAAATTTGGTCTAGTATCTCTATGGAACTCCACTATTGATCAACATGGCAAGAGAACTTTGTCAAAATAAGCACTGGTTTTTAGCAATAAGGTAACCTTGGTTTGATTTGCTTATTCGAGTATTTCCTGAGCTAGTCCTAGGCTAGTCCACACCTTATCATGCAATACTTCTTAATCATAAAGTATTTTTTTAATAAAAAGATAGCATATGTAGGTAACATAACTGTTGGGAGTGGAACCTGTTCCATTTTGATGCTAGATGCAAGAACAAAGCTGCATCAAGTGGAAGCTGAGCTTAACTGTTCTAGCATTTGGAAAATACTTTTCTCTTCCTGTTTTTAACACTGTATTTTTCAAATAATTCACCGGATCTAAAAAAAACAAAGAACTGAAACAAAAAAATCCCACCAAAAAACACCACACCCAAATCATCAAATCCAGAACCCTAATCTGGCTATAATTTAGCAAATACGCCACCTCTTACACTTAAACGGATCACTGATCTGGATCACTCTTGCTTTGTACAATGCATTTAAAATTTAAAACTTCAGAAAAGGTTGGCACAAGAGAAAGCTCTCACTTTACTCAAACATTAGCATAGTCTCTATGCCCCGTTCACTGCTATGGTTCAGTTGCCTTACATATCTGTAGTCTAAAGTACAATTAAATAGCAGTTTACTTTTTTTCTTCATGGCACATTCTTAAGAGAGGTAAGCACAAGCTGGCTCAAAGGAAAATAATTATCTACATATTTCTGTAATTACAAAACACCTGATAAATGCATCTAATTAGGTGCTTCCCATGGGCAAAGATTGGTTATTTCCCCAGAACCTGGTTCTGTGTTTCCTAGGATGGCTGAACCCTCACCATGACAGGAAGCGGTGCAGGAGCAAGTGGCATTTGGGCTTTTTCCCCAGCCAGTGTGCTGACAACCAGAGCTTCAGGGAGCCCAGCAGATGTGCAAGCTGCTGCCAGGCAGCCTCTACCTTCTTATGGCAAATACGGGCTTCCATTGCAGCTCTTTATTCCAGAAACTGCAAAACTTTATCGCCTGAAAGGAAGAACAACTAGCAAGATACACAGAGAGGGTTAAGCATGGCTTACCAAAACCAGACCCCCTCTCAAGAACCTTTTCCATCACCATCTTCTTCCCTCATCCCATAATTATGTGCATAAGGGACGTGCACTGAACATTGCCCTTTGTGAAGAAAGGCCAAGCATACCTGAGGAGAGGGAAATCCTGTCTTGCCCTGGAAACAAATAGATTGTGCTGGGGCCCTTGCTGAGGAGGACGGACAGAACAGGGGAGACAAAGCATTTTTCTCCTTCCTCTTACTCTGTACCTACTTCCACAAGAAGTCAGGAAAAAACCTGGTTTTCAGACAGCGAACTACTCACTGCTCAACATTTGCATCAACATATATTTGATTAATAATCTTCCAAAACCACCATGAATGGACAAAACCATGAATTAACATTCTAAAAATTGTACAAATGATTCATCTGCTAACTGGCCCAACCCATCAGTCTCCATTTATGAACAACTATACTGGAGCTACACCTAGAGACTATCTGCAATTCAGGCCCATTGTGGCATAAACCTTCCCAAACTTTTATTTACTGTGTCAACATCAAGAACCAGGAGGCATATACAGGCAAACCACTCTGAAGGGAGCCAGCAAGGAAGCTTTTTGGGATGTTGGCAATCCAGAGCATACCAGCATCATACCCCTTCTGGAAGCCAAGACACACAGTACTATCTTCCTGTTTAATGCCTTTCAATTCCTTCATCCTTTAAGAAGCGTCATTAGTAAATATATTTAATTTTTTAACTTTAGGGTTAACTTTATATTTGAAGTTTACACTAAAAGCCCCATGCATTTCATCCCTGTTTTTAGTTAATACAGAAAAACAACAAAACCAAAACAGCATCAAAAATATTCACAACATTTCAGATGTTTACACATGAGAAATGCCTGGTCCTCTGATGGACAGCATACACTGCAATACTGCCTTTCTCCACAACCAGGACTGAAAACAGAAGCGGAAGCTTTTGTCTCCTGTGTTTTAATATACTCTTAGGGAATTCAAATAGTTGCTCAAGTCTTTCAGAAAGAAGAGAGAACTGCAATCTAAAACTTGTAATTCAACAAACAGTTTTTTGGGTGGAGGCAAAGAATACTGGAGATATTTTTATAAATCCCAAAGGAACAACAAACTATTCAAACAGTAATTTAATTTTGTTTTGTCTCAAAATTTACCTTTCAATTACAGCTTAGCAACCCAAGAGCTCTGTCTTAGATATTGAACAGATCCTTTTCTGAGCAATCCAGCTCCTCAGGCTCCTCCTCAAATAGTATTTTAAAGGAGAAAGAGCAAGACAGTGTTTCAGTATTTGGTCTTCACAACCCCCTGTAAATTCCAATAGAGAATAGCTCTGGCAGAGACCTTTTGGCATGTGCATGTGAAGACACATAAAAAGTATTTCTCGACTCATACTCTTGTGCAATTCATACTAAGCAAAGATTTTTTTTTTTCCTTTTTATTTTGCATTTGGTGGGGGTTTTTTTGTTGTTCTGAGAATTGAAAGACATAAGAGAAAAAACAGTATTACTGTCTTTTTCTTCAAAACAGATCAGCTTGAATAAACATTGAGTATAACTTAAAGCAACATTCTGAAAAAAGTTTTGTTTTTCCTAGAATCTACCTTAACAGTACATTCAGAAGCTAAGGGTTAGCAAAGAAAAATAAAGATCTGTATGAAAATAATCTTAACTAGTTAGACTCTACTTCCAAAGGACATCTAATATAAAGATTCTGCAAATTAGGTTTTAAACTACTATAGAAAAGCAGTTCAGAAACTCTGCTAGAAAACTTACAAGAACCTTCTTTTCTCAAATATTTGGCTGACTGACTGAACCAGTGAAACACTTACATAAACACCTGGAAATTCTGAAAAAGTTAAATTTTAATTTGGTTCAACACTGATGAGAAAGTCCATGAAGATTTGTAAGAATCAGCTCATCATTATCACATTACTGAAGAATGTAATAAAATTCTGTCTATAGTTGTAAAACTGACTAATGTTTTGGACCAGGCTGTAATACCAGATGTATATTACTGGGAAAAAGACTGTACTCCATTAGCTCCCACACAAGTAGCAAGGTAATATACACTGTATTCACAGCTATTCAAACACAGATCCTGTATTTTGTATGGTGAAAAACATTGATTAAAATTATACCAGGTGACAGAAGTGTGCCTAATATCTTAACAAAGGATATATATTCCAGTTCACCTTAAAGTAAGCCTCCTGTTTTATTCCTCCCCAATACCAAATGACTGAGTAATTCTCTCTCCAGAATGCAACACGATCAATTGCAGCAGGAAGGGACTGGTATAGAGAAAAATAAATCAATTCTGCCAGCAACATCTTATTTGTTTAGTACACTGCAGCTGTGAGCTCATACTTCAGATTAGTTGTTTCAGTATGAGATGTTCTTACTCTCTCAGTCTTTATGAGATAAAGCTCAGAAAATGTTTGTTGGGTTTTTTCCCCCCAGATATAGGAAGAACAGTTTTTCCTAGATCTCATATATCAAGTACTGGTACCTTCAGTCCCTGTGTTGGCTCCTGCAGTTGCTCTGAGATCTGCTGGCCCATCTCCAGGTGTCCCACCAGCCCTGGACATCAAGAGATCTCGTGCACAAAGGCCAGTGGAGGTGGTGGCTACACATGGTTACTCCCCACAAAGGAGCTTAACAGCCTGCCCTGCTTTTTCACCTGAAAAGACAAATCTGATTTTTCTGAACTGACTTTCTATTTGTATAATAAAAGGGGAAAATAATTTCAACTCTGTGGAAACGGGAATGAGGTTCTGGGGGTGACCTAGTTGCTTTCCCACTCCTTGACCACCTCTGCGACCTCATTTTCCAATCTCAGTAAATGCCATCATCACTGGGGATCCCAGAAAAGTAAATGTGTTGGTCTGGGAAGGTGTTGGGAGTAACAAGAAGAAAGGAACAGGTTGTCCTGAGCCTTCCACAGAAGGAACAGCTGATGCAGTGCTCCCCCACGCCCCTGGGGCAGAGGCAGCAGTGACTGTTCCCAAATCTTTCATTTTCAGAAACTGAATGACTGCATCTGCATTCAGATACTGCGGGAACCACTGTGGTCAGTGAAAAATCGAAGTTGTTGGCACTGGTGAAGGGTGAAACAAACTCAGGCAAACAGGATCCTACCATTACTAAAAAGATATGCTATTCTGTTTGCATATTATTGAGGAGTCTTGAAATTTCAGATCAGAAACTTGAGTCAGAAATTACAACTTGTAAAAATCACATGTATTCAAGACCTTGATCCAACAGCCTCAGAACTTCATCTCCTAAAAACAAGCAGAGACACCCAGCACTCCGAGGGACATTCATGTCAGGCTGTGAGGAAATTCAGCTGAGAACAACACACTTTTCAAAAACTAGACCCAAAAATTTACTTACAATTTTTTTTTTCCCCCTAGTCAGGTAAATACCTGAAGTGGAACGGACAGAAAGTGCTAGAAATTGAAGTTAATATACACTTTCTATAATGAAATAAATGTAACTGTTAGTAATAAGTAAGCCCTGTATCCATCCTAAACAGGCTAATACATACAAAGGAAAAAATACTACATTATACAGTAATACCCGGAGATATTAGTGAAGAATGGAGAAACTGAACTGGGTTTTAGCAAATCACTAAATTGCCTTCAGCGATACTTGTCTAGCAAATACAAAAGGTAGTATATCAGATTTTCTTTCTCTATAAAATGAGCTTCTCAGAGAAGAGTATACGTCGCTAAACCGGAGTAGTACAGAGGCTGTTATTCGAGTATCTTTCACAACTAGAAGGTACTGGAAAAAGAAGCACCTTTGCCAACACTCTTTGTACCATTACTCACAATCCTCAGAAAATGTACATAATCATAAAAAAACAGTAGTCACAGAGTACAAATGTTTTCACTACATTTATGAGAAGGTGGAGAGAGCCAGGGGAGATCAAAGCCAACTATTCTATATCTTTGCTCAGTGTTTCGTTCAAGTATTTTCCTTCATGTATTTTCTCTGAGATTTTATGTGCTAAGTCTTACCATACTTTCAGTTGAAACCAAGTAAATTTTAGCTCACATGAAATCATGTGTCATCTAATCAATACTGGAGCAAGCAGTGCGCTATGAGAATTTTTCTATAAATATTAACATTACATACAGTAAAAATAAACATACTGGAAAAACCCTCCTACACCACAGGGCATCTTCAAATATCTTCAGATGATTTCACATCCTAGTTCTTGAAGGACAACATATACCCTGAACAAAACAGCCTTACATGTTTGACAGATTCTGAGAAGAAATTCTTTAACAACCTTAATTCTCTAATCTTATCAACAGTAATAAATAGGACAGGTGTGAAATATATTTATTTTATTGAAAGCTATTCTGCACATCTAAGAAAGCTTCATCTCTATCCATTCTTCAAAGGCTTTTATTATTTTACACAGTAAAATAAACTTCCAGTAAGACATCATCATTTTCTGTCACATCAGTATGAACGAATTTGAGGGGGATTTTCCTTCCCAATATAATTTTTTTTCAAAACACCTGGCACTTAATATTTCAGATTTATCATAATTAATTTTATGCCCAAAGACTGCCAACGATATGTGTTTGCTATTGTTTTTAAGAGTAAAAGTGGGTTTGTATAAACAACCCTACATCATCTGCCTGGCAAGCTATCAGCTCCATCTGTGAGCAGCCCTTCAGTTTGGAAGTTCCTGCCTAATTACTGCAGACAGATGTTGTCCTGCTGTAGCTGTAGACACTGTAGAGGCTCCTGCCATGTTAATTAACCAGCTTAAAGACATTCCTTTTATGGACTGAAAACCCTAGAAACACTGTAAAAATGCAAGGTCTCACCTTACCTCCATTTTTTTTTCCTAAATGTAATTTTCTCTATATTCCCTGCTAGATGCTCAGTGGAAATTCAGCCTAGCTTGGTGGCATGTTTAACCTCTCCTCACCCAAGCACTCCTTTTCAGATAGCTTTGGGCAACTACTCTGAGAGACCAGCATAATTGCATACTTGCCAGAGACTAACTTCACTAAAGTAGCCTAATAATACATGGCAATGTTCCATGATTTCTCTAAAGGTTATATTGACAAAACAACAAGTGGCAAAGTTCACCATGAATTAAATCAGACTAGTATAGGATTTGAGTAGCCAGGTGCCCGAACAATCCTCCAACGGGAAAAAAAGCAAAGCACAAAGAAAGGGGAAACAGAAATATATATTTACACACATGTAAAATACATGTTTATGTATATAAAATACATATTTAAACAAATTTCAAAGATTTTTAAGATGTGACGTCTCCCACAGCAGTGAACTGGTAAGGTAGTCAAAATGGTTTCTGTGTAAATTATTTTATCAAGGGAAACAAAGGTTTAAACACTGCAAGTATTTAGGGAACATGACCCTTCCCTAAAACTTTATTTACTAGTAAGATCCTAAGATGAAAGAGTTTGACAAAAAGATTCAAATTGGGAAAATAAACTGTCCTTTCATTCTCTTGTTTACACATTTATTCTGGCTGAGAAAATAGATGTTCGGGGATTAACTGAAAGAAAACAAATGCCCTGCCCCTGTTATGTCTTCAAGAAACACCAAAGAATTTTTATGTGGCTAGTGGTAAAGGTCACAAAATATGCAGGGTCTTTTAACTAGCATTGTTAGGGGTTTTTCCTTTGCAAAGCCTTCTACAAATGGTCAGACAGAACCTGACTGGTCCAAAATACAGGTAGAACACCAGACCTTTCCAGTTAATGCAAGCAAGGTATGAAGGTAAAGTAGGCTCAGTTCATTCTTATGTAGCTGTAAATACAAAGTCCATTTCATACATGGGAAACTAATGCTGGAAACTGAAACTGACTTCTGAGAATCCATTAAGCCAAAATTCCTTTACATCAAACACTGCTCATCCTTCACCCTACTATTAACTAGAACACTTAGTTTACACTAAGGTGTTTTGGTCTCCAAGAGACTTCTGCACTTCAGAACAAAGGTGGAGAACAGGATGGCACCTCAGGTTTTCAGTACCTGAAATCTCTGCAACAAGCAGGTAAGTGCTGTGCCCAGGCAACAAACAAATGAAAAGAGTCATGATCCCCAAACGTGACTTGTTTTAAAGTAAATTAATGCTGAAATTGAAAAATTTCCTATATTTATACTCAGGTCACTAAATGATCCTACAACACAGCTCTGAGTTTGTGTGACAAACATCACAACAACATACGGATTAAGGTGCGGAGCTGGACCTGACTTTTGGGATTCTCCTAATGCAGTCTAATGGAGAGGCAGCTCCTGAGTCTGGGCTCCAGTTCACAAACAGGCCATGTCCTAGTGCCACTTTATTTTTCCACTTGAACCCAATAAAAGGGGAGTCTAGTTGTAAGTGCAACTGAAGCTTTCCATCTATGAGGTCAATGCACACTGCCCTACAGTAATGTTTCACCAGCTGTAAGGCAGAGGCAGGAGACAAGAGTCATTAACTAAAACCTATTCATAACTAAGAGTAATGCTGATACAGAGAACTGAAAAATCAGATGAAAATTAACAGAAGAGCCAGGAGAAAACAGCATTACGTCCTTGAAGTAAGGGAGCATTCATATAGAATCTACTCCATCTTCACAACCTATAAATAATTATCTCTTACAAGACTTTTGAACTTCAAGTTACTAGATTTCATTAAACCTTCTCAGACAACACTATAAATACCACTGTAAAAAAAGGATGTCTTTCCTATGTGGGAGGTATTAGTCCTGAGGAGGTCCCACTGCTAAGCAGAAAAGAAGTCACTTTGAAGACAGACTTGGACATTGGTTGAGGCAAGACAGAAGTCAGCATATAGAGCATGGATGCAATGCACTCAGGAGGTTATGAAACAACTGCACAAAATGAAATGGTAATGCACATGCACACCCAAAATATGTAGCAGGCACACAGATGCTGCAGTGCAGATGGCTGCTCTAAAAGATGAAACTGCAAACAAAACACCCCACTGCCTAGAACATGATGTTCTTGAGCGTGTGATGGCTAGTGTGACATCTTTAAAAATATCTCATTTGTTAGGTATGAAAGATGATATGTAATTACTTCTTCACAGCTCTGCAGTAGGTCCAACATCCTTCCTCCTTTGTGTAAAAAATCTATTACAGTCGACTCTGAGCCTCCATAATTGGTCTCCATTAGTAATGATTTACATGATATTACAGCTGTCACTGAATGTTAAGGTAATTTTCCCATTTTCTTTCTTTGAATCCTTTTATAAATTTTAGTTTAAAAGACTACCTACTGTAAACATGTTCTAACAGAGGAGATTGCTAAAGAAAAACAAATTCTAAAGGACATGAGACAGTGATTTTGGAATATCTTGTCATTACAAAATTGACATTATTCTTTTCTAGCTATGAAGACTTTGTATTTCTTTTTGCACCCAAAGAAACATCGTGAGGAGTGAAGAATTCAATTTTCTGATCTGACAATGGCATAGGACAGGCTGGAACAATCTGTCACTCCACTTGGAAACTTGGTAACGTGATGTTTTCAATTCATACAGCTTCAGAGCTTGCTAAGAAATCCAAAGTTAATTTTCATAAAAGCCATTTCTTAGGATTAAATGCCAAAACTGGGTTTAGGTCCTGCAGGCCTGAAAACTTCCAGAAAGAGGACAGGCCTTGAGTTGCCTCCAATTTCCAGCTGTAAACTTGGAGGAGAAGCAGATGTTGGAAATGAGGCTGCCTGCCACAGCAGTTGTGTGTTGGATGGAGGAGTGTGGCACACTGGTGCACGACACGGCAAGCTGGCAAAGCATCATGGAGTTGAAACGTCCTGGCTGTATACTGTGAGACACTGGACCCAAAAGTGATGTGGAATAAGCATCCTCTCATCCAAGGAGCTGTTCTAGACTGAGATCGACCTGAACTTGGTGGGTACAGGAACACTGACTACAAGTACAGCTTCTCCGTGGGTGTGACTCATGCAGTTCCTCATGGTGGTGTTGACAACAGACTTGTTAAGAGTGTCTTCACAAAACCTACAGACCCAAGCTATGTCCTGCATTTCCACATTTGACAAATGTAGTCAACGTCACTCTGTAGTCACTGACCTCTAACCAGGAAGGTTAAGATTCAGAAAGAAATACATATGACAGTGTTTCATAATGCCATTTAGACATGGAAAATAAAAGGTAGGAAGAATGTATTGGCTGACACAATTGGACCACTGCCTTTAAAATTGTTCCTAACAGTAATTTAGACCTTGGTTGATTTTTTTATTTTTTCATGGGTGGCTCTTTAATTTACACTTACTAAAGATTATTTGGGAACTACTTAGGAAAGCATAAACTTAAAAAGGAGTGAGATCCATTGGAAATCTGCCCTGGGCAGATTTGGTTTCATTTTGAATAATCCATCTTTCTTCCAAACAAGTCCCATTGATTATCACTAGAGAGAAAATCTGCTTTCCTTTAAAAAGTAATTAAGAGTAAGTTGGTTTGTGTTCGCTTCTCTGTAGCCAAGTCTTCACATCACAAAACAACCATTACCATTTACACTACTGGGTGAACTTCTCAGGGAGATTAATAGGGAGTTTTGAGGGCTCTGCTGTCCCAGCAGATGATGCTCTCTTACTCCTGAGGATCCCACCGCAGATCAGGACAGAACAACTCAGAGAGAGCTAAACAGGAACAGCTGCAGCCACAAATGACCACGCTATGACTGAACAGAGCAATTCACTCCTAACAGCTCCATGCTGTCCATAACAACCTATCAAGAGTAGCACATCCTACTTGGAAAAAATATTTATCTGTCAAGTAGTAATTTTTCAAATAAAATTAAAGAAGCAGTTCTCAGAAGCTCCAGACTACATCAAACATTGTCCCTAACAACCAAAGTGCAGAAAACACTGCAGTATTATTCTGTACCGAGGAGGGAGACCAAGACAAAAAGCAGAAGGTTGTTTTAAGATGTAATTCATTACTGATCAAAAAAACCAAATCACCTCCCCCAACCCACAAAATACAAAAACTATAAGCCTCCAACATGGTAGAGAGGTTTCCTTAATGCTTTAGCATGTGGAAGGAGAATACCATTTATCCAGAATCAGGAAACAGTCCAAGATCGTGGCCAACAGTTACACATACTAAGTATTAGGAGAGATATCAAAATCATGTTTGAATTGCTAACAACTACTTCATGAGACATAAATGGCAGACAGACATAACTCAGGTGAGTTTTGTTCTTTCTTTTACTTTTTCCTCTTCTTATTTTTCACCATCATACCAAACAGCTGAACAGCAAACCTTCAGGCCCCCTGAGCTTTACTAAAAATTTTTTTGGCCAAAATATTTTTTAAAAGCCCAGCTTTTTAAGGTGTTGGGCAGAAGTGGGGCCAATTAGCTGTGTATTGTGTTGGGTCTCAGTGTTGGGTCCTGCTGCATCGCCTTCTCCTCTGGGACTCGGGTGTAAGAAGGATGAAGGAAGAACGGTTCCCTCTCCCTGCAACCACAATGGGAAGGGATTGGGTTAAGCAGTAAGAGCTGTATTTGCTTGCCCTCTCCTTGGTTTGTTTACGCTGTCAGAGCTGCTGGATGCTGGCAGCACAGCCAGGCCTGCCATACGTGTTAGGTGTGGGCATACGAGGATGCTCCTGGCTGCTCCTGTTTGGGGAATATAAGAAATAAAGGCAGCTTGGGGAAGGGAGTGGACTTAAGAGCTAAGACGTGGATTTCTCTTGTACTGCCAATGAGGTGAGGGCCCCCATGGATCCATCCCACCCTTACAATAACATATCTGGGGAGGTCAACCTGGGGAACACAACTCCCACTGACAGCCCCAACACCCCTCTGAGCTTTCCCAGCCTTCCCATGTCCATCTGCTTCTCCCACAGCTTCCACCCCTCTGCATGGCCTGGCAAGTCCTTCCAGCCTTTCTCGGCCTTCCTTGTCCTCAATTTCTTTTACTGGCACCAAAATACTGACCTCTGCTGCAATCAAAGGTAAGGACAGAATATGTATTCCTTTGTTCTTGGAGCGGCCAAATTTTGCCTTGTCCATTGAGAAACATTGATCTGGATCTAGATCAGGCCATTACAAACTAACCTCACCAGAGTCTAGCAGAACTTAAAGGCTGAGATAAAATTCCCTGTATCTAATACTAAAATGTAAGCATTTGCATGTGAGCTACATGTCTCAGCTCTCATTCCAGTCAAAGCAGTAAGTCAGGGGAGCCTAGAGAAGTATTCCATTGACTCAATTTACACTGGCTACAGCAGGAACTTAAGCGCCAAACTTGAATACCTTGAAGCATCTTAACTTGGAGCTGAATCACTGACCCCTAGTGACCAAGAACAAAATTCTCTAGAAGGACTACAATTTTAGGACAAGCTGTATAAGAAGGAGATAACTATGTTAAATGATGGGGGTAATTTGGAATAACATGTAAAATCCCATTTGAATCACCCTTTTTTTTTTTTTTTTTTTGGAGGGGATACAATGAAATATTTTCAACTGTTATCTGACACAAAACTAATTGGATTTAAAGGCTATTAGTTCAACAGTACCAAGTGAAAAAAACCCCATCTGGATAGGTTTTCAGCAGAAACCTATTTTGTGGATATTACTCAAGAACACTCTAGCTTTCACTATGTTTTCTCACTGTAAATTCATACTTTCCCAGTCTTAACTCAGGAAGATAACAACATAGTAAAACATTTGCTTTTCATAGCAAGCTGTATTTAAGCTCAACTAATTAAACTAAACCCTTAGCAAGAAACTACTAACAGTACATAACTATGCTTTGTGAAGTCAAAACTCAGAAACCACTCATTAACACAATAATTATATAGTAATTGTGGTCAAATTCATTGAGCTACACACTATGGTGCCCATATCTGAATATTTACTTCTAGCTTACCACAGTTCATTAACTACCACCTTATACATTCTTGAGCAGCACTACGTGAGATGCTTTCAGGCTGTACAAACCCACTGAAAGATGTGGAAACATCCTTTGTCAGCTTGCCTAAATCTTCATGATCTTTGCTATCTGAAACTAATGAATACTAATTTAAAGGCTCCTTTCCAAATTCAGTTCCACAATGTAAACGTAACACCCACCACTCTTGTGAAGTATCTAACGCTTCTACTTCACTGCACCTGCACAGCAGTTATTTGCAACAAGAGAAAACGAGGATTTTCACCAAGGCAGTAAAAAAAATTATATCTGAAATGAGTGCGTGTGTGTGTGTGTGTGCAGTTTGAGTCAATATGATAGTTTCCTCAGCTAACTGAGGAATGCTATGGTTGCCTAGCTGATGTTCAGTGCATTTCCATATATACATGAAGCTCTGCTTCTTTAATAAAATTAGTACTAAAATGAAAAGTTTTCATTGCTGGAGACAGAGTTTTGCTGTAATTTCTTGCCTTTAAGAGGAGTAGGCTAATGGAAAAGTAACATTTTTGGTCCTAGCAAAAAGTCCCAAAGAAAGTTACATTACATTTTGGCTGCATTGGAAACACTAAGGGAATAATCCATCTCACAGTATTTTTGTTCTGTTTCCATGAGATTTTGGGTAAAGAACTTTTATGGGCTTTGAACTTTAACAAACCTACCATCTTCAGGTCAGGAGACATTACTTTAAGACATTTTTCTACCAGAACCCAACATCTGTGGCTTTGACTAGTCCACACACGTAAGGGAGACTGCTAAGGCAGAACACTTATTTTCTTACAAATCCAGTCAAGGACCACGTAGACAGGCCTTGTATGATTCAGTCTTCATGTCTGTCCTCAAAAGAATATTGAGATAAGACTTCTTTGCAGGTTTTTGTGTAAGCATACATTTCAACTAGTGTGGGCCAAACCCTGAAACCGTAGGGGAAACAATTAAAATGCTAGAAAAACGAAAAAGCAAAGAGAAATTTTTTCATCGTCTCAGACAACACTGTTCTCAGTGTGTGGTTCATCTAGGTTTTGGGGTACCCCTCTGCAATTTCTAAGAAGTGACTCTAAAATAAGAAACAGAACAGAATATATTTGAACCACGGGCAGGCCTACAACAGGAAGCTGCATTTCAATACAACTTTTGCAAAGGCATCTTTTGTGACAGCAAACAATAGCTAACTTTTTAAAATTTTTCTGAAACTTTGTGACAGGAATGTCACCTTCTGGAAAGTGCTGACATACCGACATGTTATCTCCAATTAATTGCAATCGCTAACATCTCTGCTATTTGTTATTCTGAATAGATAAATTTATATGGAACTAGTAAGTGAATGAATCAAACTACCTTAACTCATGAGCATTTTTAGTACACATTTTGTCCTTTAAAGCACTGTATCGGGATGAGAGAAAATAAGAACTGTTAAGGAAGGGAATCTTGAGTTGTTATGTGACTATTTTCTCTGATTCTCATTTCACACTTATAAGAACTCTGTAACTCTATGGAGAGGATGATGATATTCTCATTCCTGCTGCAAAGAGAGATGGGTGCATGCTGTGCTCTTCTAGAGAGGGTTTTTTTTTCACTCTTACTGCTCTTGTTATCAATCTAAAGTGGATTCTACTCTTAGTAGATACCTATGACCACTCATCATTATTTTCTGATGTTCGTGGCTCAGTGACAAAGCCTCTCATTAGAAGGAGAAATTTTTTTCTCTCATCAGGATGCTCTTCCACCTCTGGCCTCCTGCATTTCCTTTGTTCATCTGCCTGTCTTTTCAAGAGAGATGTATAAAGTTCAAAATGCACAGCACCCGACACCCTGTCTTTCTGCAATTTGCCACAATTTCTGCATGAACTCCATGCCCCAGCATTAGCAGCACAGGGCAGCCCATGGGAGGGCAGGGGGGTTCTCCAACTCAGTAAGTTGTGCAAACGTGTCTTTACTGCACAGGCAACTAAGTTTTTGACAGCTCAAGGATGATTAAAATTTTCAAGAGCCTGGAAGATACCTCTGCTAAAGCAGAAGGAAAATGGTGGGTAAATAAAGCAAATACATGCTTACCATTTAGCAACAGCTTTCCTCTCTTCATGATTCCAGTTTTTGTAATCTTCCTGTCAAAAGTTGTTTATTTCATACACAGGCACTGCTGCACAAAGCCCTGCTAATCTGCCCTTGCCGCCTCCTCCTGTGCTTCAAATATAACAAAAAGTGATTTTCTTTCCTTTTTTGTGTAATTGATTTAAGTGAAGGACGTGTTCTTTTCATTTAAAACCTTCTTTATACAAGACTGAAATACCATGTCTTAGATCCAAGCATTAGGTATTTATTAGATATAAACAAACGTACTGTCAAACCTGGCAACTGAAACAAAAAAAATCTCCTTTCCCCAACGTCTCTCTGTTCTCCAAACTACTGTATTATTTGCTGTACTCAGATTCTGACCATAAGAGACTGTTCTTGTTGATAAATACAGTGTAAGTTTCCAACTCTATCAACATCCATCTGCTTGCCTAAAAGCTTCCGTTTTGCTGTTATTTCTTTAAACACAGAATCATACAGCGAGGTGAAACAGATTTGGAAATAGAATGTTCATGCTTTCATGCTGGGTATGTCATGCAGAGCACGATGAGATGTTATATCTACCCTTTCAGAATTTCTGGCAGAAATAAGAGTTAATTGGATAGGATTGTCTCTCTCATGCACCCAGTCACACTTTCACAATGCTCTGAAACTGGCTTTTTCCAGCTTTTCCCTCATAAAGAATTGCTACCTATGTCCAGTCACAATGAGTTGCTGGACACTTATGAAACAAAATCAGCTTAGTTGGACTGATATTCTGAACATTCAAAGCTGTGAAAAGGATTCACAGCTCAGAGTGATCCAACGGTTAGAGAAAAACAGAATGCAGCCTAAAAATTTTCAGTGCCAGCCCCAGTTTGATCCTGTTCTATCCTAAAACTATCTTCAGACCCAAACCCAGGACAGCTCCAGATATGCAGGATGGATGGGCCTGAAATGCACATGTACTCATCAGCAAAAGAACAGAATAACTCTGAATTTTGACCAAGCAAATGTACTTCTCTAATGACATTTTTTTTCCTTTTTGATCCTGACTGGTTCCTATAGGATAAATCAGATTTAAAACAATAGTGTAACAACTAAGAATTTGTACCCTGAGCTATTAAATTTTATCACTTTTTCATTTGCACATCTGTGCATAAGTATCACTCACTCCTACTCCTAACTTACTGTTGTGTTCAATGACAAAATACATAACCTTGAAAAGCCTTACCAGCCTTGCATTTCAAAGGCATTTCATAATTGTTTACCTCTTGGCTTGAACAGTAGTACTGTATGTACAAGGCCCTCCTTGAACTTGTGTAATTCAAAACTGTTTAGAAACTTTTTCTCAAACGAATTTCTTCAGGGGAAAAAAAAAAGCAAACAATAACAATAATAACAACATATTCCAACAAAGGATTTTTGTTAAAGCTTTTTGTTAAAAATAAAAAAAATTCCTTTCTCTTTTACCCCAGAAAAGCAGTTTTCATTCCTACTTATTTCAAAGGAATGTCTGCAATTTTGCGGTATTATGCAAACCCCAATTAGCAGTCCACAAGGTGTTTTGAGAAACAGTGCCTAATGTGTTACAGACACATTTAGTGGCCAACCTCCAACAGACTGAAAAAGTGCCTTTTTTGAAAGAAAGTTTGGGAATTAAGTCACCTCAATTTTACTGGGAAATGCTAATAGAAATAATTCTTCCAACAGTTAATAAAACTTTGGGTTTTATTAGTTGTTGTTGCTTATATGTTCTCTAACAGGAACAGAGAAGGGTATTTCTGGCACCTGAGCAATTTGGTTTCCTTCAGTCTTTCCTTAAAATCCAGTTCTACAACTACTCACTGCTGAGGCAAAGTGGTTAGTCTTACAAATTGTAATCATCATTTGAGAGCAGTTCCAAAGACATCTATTGATTACATTTGTTTATTTAGATCTGTTATGGAATCTAATAATTGTGGGGGTTTTTTCACCTACACTGCCCAGCATAACAGGACACAGGTATTTAGGCTGCCCGCTAGGGTAACCTTCAGGATTGGGTTTTACAACAGTAAGAACAGTAAAGGGTGGGGAACACTGTTTATTCTGAGAGCCCTCATGGGCTACACCAAGACTCCCATTGAGCAGAATGTGCTGTCTGACACAGCTTACCTGCACTTCGGAAACAAGACTCCACAGATTTAAAACACCCAAAGCAGCACTGACATACACAAGTGACAGTTAAGTTGCTGCTCATTCCCAGGGCTGAGGTTTTATTCCTCCCTTCCTCACCAGAACCGTGGAAAGATTTTATGAATGCCAAAGTCAGAAGGAAGGTAAGGACATACATATGTGTATTTCAAATGCTCATGACTACATTATGCCATGTATTTTATACCCCTTAATTTCTCTTCCCTGCAGATAAAAAAACCCTCATCCTATTGTTAGCAATCTTTTACAAGTGATCCTACCCTAGCCAACTCCAATAAGCAGGTTTTATTGCTCAATTAGTTCTTTATTTCTATCATGCCTAGGAACAGAAGCAAGATCTTGAAAAGTTTAAACCTTTTTTTTCTTTTGGCTCACATTCTACACAAACTGCTTCTAAAACTCTCATCCTTTTTCACTGACACATAAAAGTTCCTGGTCTCCTTTTTCCAGTTTCTAATCATGCCTCAACTCCTCATGAAACTCCAAGAGGCCCTGACAGGCTCAGCTCCTCTCTCTCATTCTTTGCTAGCACAAAGTGGGGCAGTGTGGGCCTTACTGAACAAAGGGACAGAAGGGACAAGGCTTTATTAAAGTTACTCTTGAAAGATTTTAATTATCATCAGGAGAAACACAAAGAAGACACGTACCTTAAACTGTGATATTTTTTTCCTGAAGGCATAAAGTAATGTGCATATCTAGAAACATCATAAATTACAGATCACCTGTCTATACACTGCGTAAATAAATATTCAGTGGTTGAATTAGACATATTTATGAACCTCTGGGGCTGAGTACCATTTAAGTAATTCAATCGCACATCAAAACAGATTTTTGTTTTAGTTTTCCTGAAAAGTCAGCTTTGCTGACCAACTGCCATTTTACTCTTCCTTGTTTTAAAGTACACAAAAGGAAAATACCTATTTAAAAATATGAAAGCCATAAATCAGTAAATCAGAAGTTTCAGAGTAAGGATTGGAGCTTCAGCCAAGTGATTCTTACAACCTTGGCTTTACTCTATGCTTTACTGGGCCTCAAGCTGACAAAATGGGGTCAGACAGCCAAAAACTTTCCCTTCTGGTTCAGTCCGGGAAATTGAGAAGGGTTGAGTCAGTCACGAAATACGGGGCCCAATCTGCTTTGTTAGAACAGCCATTTTGGTAGCTGGTCTTGCAAACAGGCCATTGCCTTCAACAACCTGAAGTTTTCCAAGCAGTCACCAGCCTTCAAGCACAAGGCAGGTTAAGTGACGGTACTCAAAGTGTGCACTGGTTTATTAAAGCAACTGTCCTGCTGCTGAAGGTATCAGCCCTGTAGCTCTGTCATGTTAAGAGGAGCATGCAAACGCCCCTAGCCTCCCTCAATGCAAGATACATTAAATATGTTAAATAACCTGACTAATGAACTTGTGGGTGGTTTCCAAAGTTATCATCCATCTGTACCCACACGCTGCGGGCTGGTTTTAAAGGTGAACTGTATAGGAGTCTATGATACAAACTGTTTTCACCTCACTAGCAGGCATAACAGTCTCTCTGCTGGAGGTCAGCATTGATGGCAAAGCAGATCCAGAAGGAGAAGGGTTTGGCCCTCATCTTATCTGTCAGCTAACATGAAAGCTCTCTAACTCCATGCAGTTTCAAAGCTAGAAACTCAAAGACAAATTTGTATGCTTTTTCCTGCTGAATTACAGTAGTAAGAAAAACTGCCACTCTGAGCCTAAATAAGGTGCATTTAGGGCTTGGGCTCTGCTTCAAGTACTTATTAGCTCCTGGAAAGGTGCCACAGCAGCTCAAAACCTCTCCTGCCTGAAGTTGCTTAACTCTGCTGTACAAAGAGCTCTGCATCTGCATAGAGAGAAGACCGGTTCCTTTGGATTCCCCACTTGTGGCCCTGCTCAGCTCTGTACAACCATGCTCTCGATGTGCTGAGCTGCCTGAGCCAGAGATGCAGCTCTGCTCCCAATCTCCACGCTCCCCCACAGCCCAGGAAACACAACCAGATGCCACACAGCAAGAAGGCACCACCAGACCACCACTGATCCGATGTACAGATGACCTGTGACATGTCAACACAGCCCTGAGCAGCTTCTGAGTGCCTCATGCATAATTCATGCTTCCTTAAAGTGGTTTCTATGTGTATTTTGACGGCTGACACTCCAAGCTCATTTCTGATCTGTTGCACCGTGGAATCAAAGAGCTCTAAATGCTAGCTGACTTCCCCCAGAAAGCATTAAGTTACACACAGAGTCTTTGTTCTCCACACCTCCCCCCCACTAAAAAAAGCCTAGCAGCTTTCCTGTAAATTAGTTCATGCCTTCAGTAGCTAAAAAGGAAATAGAAGAAAGTCAGTTCCTTCCTCCACCCTGCATCTTATAACAGACTCATACAGAAAACCCAACACAGTGGTCACCCATCCTCCTCCCACCTCTCCTTTTCAAGCAGTAGAGACAGCTGTTTGAAAGCCATCTCCTCTGATAACAATTTGCAGGTTGCACTTTCAGAGCCTGTCACTGGTGATTTAGGAAAATCACAATGCGTGGCTCCACCAGCTTGACTTACTGCCTCTCTCAGCTGGTCAAGCGTTCAGGTGTGGTTTTCCACTCAAAGAAAGCAGGAAGATACATTACTCGAGGCAGTGGGAGCTGGCAGGCAGCTCCTTTTGGTTTTGGGGGTTTTTTCATTATTTCCCCCATGTTTCTTTATTTGTAGAAACATCTTGTAAGCAGAGACAGAAAAATTAAATATTTGCGCAGATTTTCCCTGGTTCCATTGTAACATCTGTTTGCAGATTTTACATTTGATAACAAAGGGAGAGAAGTAACAGAGAAAACAGTTTTAATTGTTCCATCTTCCCCTCCCCTTCAAAGAATGAGTACTCCTGTCCCCAAATGGGACTGAATGCCACCTGTTTTGTGAATTGGTGCCTCCTGTTCACAGGCCACCTTCCACTAGCACCCGTATCAAGCCTTAAAGAAAATATTTTCTTATTTCATCCTCAAGGATGACAGCCTGAAGTGGAGCTGATATACACCCTTACTTTCAAAGAAGTTTTTGATTTATACAGCACTTATGGGCTACTTTGATTTTCTGGGAACTGGTAGATGAAGTGGCTAAGCCACTCTCCATCATATTTGAGTAGTTGTGGCATTTCAGTAAAGTTCCCACCAACTGGAAAGGGGGAAGCATAATCCCCATTTTTAAAAAGGAATCTAAGGAAGACCTTGGGAACTACAAACTGGTCGGTCTCACCTCTGTTACCAGCAAGATCATGGAGCAGATCGTCCTGGAAACTACACTACATGCTCACATGGAAAATAAGGAGGTGATTAGTGACAGTAAACATGGCTTCAGTAAGGACAAATCATGCCTGACAAATTGGTGGCCTTCTACAATGGAATTAACGTGTTGGTGGATAAGGGAAGAGCTACCGACATCATCTACCTGGACTCCTGCAAAGCAGTTGATGCTGTCACACACAATATCCCAGTCTCTAAACTGGAGAGACATGGATTTGACAGATGGACTATGCAGTGGATAAAGAACTGGCAGGACAGTTGCACTCAAGAGCTGCAGTCAATGGCTCAATGTCCAAGTGACAAGTGATGTTCCTCAGGGGTTCGCACAGCAACCAGCACTGCTCCACACCTTTGTCAGCAACATGGACAGGGGGACTGAGGGCACCCTCAGCAAGTTTGCCAACAACACAAAGCTCTATGGTGTGTTCTGTATGCTGGAGGAAGGGATGCCATTCAGAGGGACATTAACAGGCCTGAGAAGCGGGCCTATGCAAACCAAAAAGTTCAACAAGACCAAGAGCAAAGTCCTGCACCTGGATAGGGGCAATCCCAAGCATAAGTCCAGGCTGAGCAGAGAATGGATTGAGAGCAGCCCATGTGAGAAGGTCTTGGAGGTGTTGGTGGCTGAGAAACTTGACATGAATGGGCTGTGTAAGCTCACGGCCCAGGTGGTCAACCATATCCTAGGCTGCGTCAAAAGAAGTGTGGCCAGCAGGTCGAGGGAGGTGTTTCTGCCACCTTAGTCTGCTCTCATGAGACCTCATCTGAAGTGCTGTGTCCAGTTCTGGGGCCCCCAACATAAGAAGGACATGGATCTGTTGAAGCAAGTCCAGAGGAAGGACACAGAGATGCTCAGAGGGCTGGAGGACCTCTCCTATGAAGACAGTCTGAGACAGCTGGGGCTGTCCTGGAGACATAATAGCTCCAGGGAGACTTTATAGCACCTTCCAGTACTTAGAGGGGGCCTACAGGAGACCTGAAGAGGGACTTTTTAAAAGGGCATGAAGTGACAGAACAAGCGGAAATGGTTTCAAACTGAAAGAGGGAAGGTTTAGATCAGATATAAGAAAGAAATTCTTAACTATGAGGGTGATGAGACATTGGAACAGGTTGCTCAGAGAAGCTGCAAATGCCCCATTCCTGGAAATGTTCAAGGCCAGGTTGGACAGGGCTTTCAGAAACCTGGTTTATGGGGAGGTGTCCCTGCCCACGGTGGGGTGGTTGGAACTAATGATCTCTGAGGTCCCTTCCAACCCAAACCATTCTATGATTTGTAATGCAATGTAGCACTACATAAGGGACATCTAAGAAGTTGTTCTTTCCTCATTTCAGTGCAGCTTATTTTTGCTCTGTCCTTGTCCATTCTGGTTCAATTACTGGTTTCACTCTTTAAAGAGATTTTAAAACAGTCATCCAACTGTTCTGATATCCCATGGATTAGTTGCGCTCCCCACCCAAGCCATCTGCCTGGCATTCATATTTTTACATGCTTTTCTTTCTACTATCATGCTGCTTTATTTTATTCAATCTCTGCTTCTTCCACTTCTGCCGCTGTGTGTGGCTCTGATGGTTCTGTGTTACTTTATCAGACTCCTAACTATAAGAGAAATTTGGGACAGATACAAAGTTTTGCTGCTGCATGCCCTGCTTGTGCTCACTCAAAAGAGGCTGAAGCTCTTCTCTTGATAAAAAGATGGGTTTGAGAACAGGAGCAGAACTTTTGAGCAATGGTATTAAAGCCAAACAAGTTTCTACTGGCAGCACCTTACCAGCTCACTCGGGAAAGCTGCTGACTCCTACAAGCCATAGGGTTTTGGTGATTGCAATGCTCATGACCCAGTACACAATGAGGTTTTCATAGAAAATTAAGTTTTGGTATCTACTCTCTCCTTCTGGAGAAAGGTGAAAGAGAAGCTCCTGCAGGGCACTGAATATATACCTCCTGGCCGAGACACATAATTTAAACAGTTGCTGGTTAGTAGCATGCCTGCCTTTGCATCGTGACAGTTGTCCCAGCAGCTTCCTCTATCCTAATTAAAATAAGGTGTGGGGCATTATCTGGGTAAAACCAGGAGTTCTATTGACTTGAGGTAGGGAACAGATACTTATGAGACATTTCACAAGCCACTCATAGTGACATTGAAAGCTGTATTTGTAGGGGACATCAAATGCCTGCAGACTCTAACAGGACACAGTCTTACCTACCATGTGCTGTCCTTCGGTAGAGGAAAGGAGCAGTAAATAAAATTCTGCCTGTAACAAGTAGGAAGAGGGAGTGCAAAGGACAGGGGATGCCAATTTTCCATTGAAAGAAGCATCAGTGAAAATGTACTGTGCACAGAGGTGGAGGTGACAGGAGGAGAAGATTTCAAAGACTATCTAAACCAGAGAAGAGACAATTAAGACTGCAGGTGTGGGAACCAGTTAAGTTGAAGACAGAGATGCGCATTGCAACAGAAGAGAATGAATTTGCAGTGAGGTAGTCAGTCTGGTCATAATAATTTGGAAAGATGCTCAAAGGCATGGTGGCTGAGGAGTACACTAGGACAGACTTTGCAGTATAAAGGGAGAACAAATGACTATTAAGAGAAATCGAGGACTTGACAGTGATGGTGAAAAAGAAATCCTGTATTGAACTGTTGCTCTGCTTTTCTAAAATGGAGGAGAACTTGCCTGGTGATTTTTCTCACCCTCATCTCTCCATGTGATCTAGAGTCAGCATGAAAATTGAAGTCTAAATAGGAGAACGGGGGGAAAAAATTAAGCAGATGAGCAGAAAAACACAGATTCTCAATGATGATCTAAACTTCAGTAGTTCTGCCTCTAATTCATAGTGCTGCTCTTAACTCATGCTGTTAACAAGGTCACATGCAAAACGTTTTTCTGTCTGTATGACAAGACAGCTAAGTATAGAGTGCTTTCCCCTTCTAGTCATTTGATCCTATTCAAAACATATAATCTCCCAGGTCTCCAGTCTGTGCAAAGCCAGACATCAGCACATTTTTGGCTACAGGGCACCTACAAAAAGCTTAGTGACTGTCTTGTGAGGCTTGTGGTGCAGATTCTGTCAAGGGGCCAACATTTAAATAAGGTACCTTGCATTTTCATTATGAGAATTCCAACTCACTATTAGCAAAGTTAGTTTAACTTTTAGTCTGTTTTGCCAGCTACTGAGTAGGTAGTTAATGATGTGCACGGCTCGCAAGGGGGGAAGGGAAGATCTATTCTACTGCTATTCCACAGGGAAATTAAATAGGCTTGCTAAGTCTGCTTGGTTAGGGGTTATAACTTTATTCTGAATTCCATCTCTTTAATGTAATTATTATTTAACAGCTATGTGCTTTCAGCAGATGATCATATTTTACAGATCACATCTTATAACTCAGAAAACCAGAACAGTATTCTGTAGGTAGCTTAAGCATTTATTTGACACAAATCAGGTAGCTTCCCAGACACTTAAAGTCAGGCTTCTATCTTGAAGCAGAACTTCAGACCTAGGTAACAGTGAAGATGTGAGCATTCAGGTTCTACTGATGATCCGTGAAATCTTGTCAAGGATCATACATTTCTAACAGGTAAGCCAGGCAGACCATTCAGTGAACACATCCCAGTCCGGTTCTGACAGGAAAATCCCATACTTCTGACCCTTACTTTCTCCCCAGGCAAAACAGGGTCTTCCGGCACACTTCTGTCTTACGCTACTTATTATTTGCTGCACTTCACCTTGCATGCAGTATGTTATCCGCACTCATCCCACAAGTCCTACTATCCCTTTCACTTTTACAATGGGTAAGTTAACTAGTACTCAGGAACAAAGAGATCATACTGAAACCTTCTGATTACTCATTAAGCTGGACTACTGTAGTCCTGTAACAGCTCCTGTACGCTCTTGCCTGCAGCATGCCTTCAGCATGAGCCCCCATGCTGCCGTAACTTGAGCTATCCTTGATACTTTCATCACTTTGGCTGAGATGCATGAAGCTAGAAAAACTGATAAACCATAACTCACAACATGCTCCTTAAATAAAAATGTCTCTGACAATCAATGCATGACTGCTCCAAGCCCATCTCATCTGTGTCACCATGCCCTTGTCCACATCTGCAATTATGGTTTCCAAAGAGAGGGCAGGACAACTTGACAGAAAGAAGATGGGCAAAAAGCTGTGCCAGCACTTATATGCAGCAGTGATTGCTGCCTTATTTGTGACTAACAAGGAGGGAACTTGGGATTAAACTTGAGACATGCTAGTGGACTAAACAGCACTACAGAATTCTCATTTCTCCCTCCAACTCCTACCCGTTGCTTGTCTCCTCTAAGTGCCCTCTGTTCCTTGCTGCTCTGCTTTCTTGAGAGCTCTCAGTTTGCTGACTCTAAGCAGGATGTTCAAACAGACCTTGCTTGGAAGTGTATGCTGACAGTGTCTCACCTAAAAGCCTCACTCCTCTGCCATTTTAGGGTGGTAGCTCTCAGCTGTGCAGTGAATTCTTCTCAGTCTCTTTTCCAGCGGTCATGGAAAGCAACACACACACTTTTATATACACAGAACTGAGTTCTAAAAAGGCCCTGAGCTAGTTAGCCAGTACTAATTTCTTCAGCTAGCTTTAGTTCCCAAACAAGAACATGAAATGTACGCTCACTAGTGCTTCCAGGAAGAAGAGAAAGCAAGTGCAATAGCTGTGCAGCACCTCTAAAGTTCAGAATCTTTCGCATGGGGTTTTCCGTTTCTTGCTGCTAGTGTGCCTGAACATAACCTGTATTACTAAAATAACGTGAAAGCAGGGCGTGCAGAATTCTTTTCCTTCCTCCACTTCTTTAAATGAGACAAACCTGCATGTAAACCCCAAGTTGGATCAAATCGTTTTTTCTGGCATTTCACAGAAGCCCAGTCTCTCTTACCCCTTTATTCTCTCAGTTCCACTTGGAATTAGAAATGCAGTTGCCCAATTACTGTGAAGGCAGCTGTTCCTGCAGTTTATCCACTCAGGCTGGAAGCAGGAAATACAAAATCTTCCATGAAAGACTGTAATTATGAGATTTCCAGTTTAAGTTTTGCACACATGAACTGTTTGGAAGATGTTCGGATAAGCAAAGACATGGAATACAGCTATTTGAATAAGCACCTGGGTGCTTCATGAACACAGTCTCCTGATAATCCAGATAACATGCAGAGATAACCCGCTGAGGACTAACTGCTGCTAACCTTAACTAATGGAAAGCTCTCTCACAGAAGCACTTCTTATTAGACAAGGAAGAACTTAGCCAACAGCTATTAAAAACAGGATAGTGGACTGTGTATGGAAGGTATTTTCGGCACCTGTCAAAATTTTGATGGCTTAAGAAATGTTCTGCACCTGCATTTTCCAGTTATTCTGTATGATTTTTAATTGAATATTCACCTGGCACATCTGTGTAGACACTAGTTTTTGTCTATTTTGGAACATAGCTCCAGCAAGCTTAAAACTAATTCCTCCTACTTAATGAACCTATTTTACAATTTAACTTTCAAAAGCAGTGTTCAAACACTATTGTGTAGTACTTAGTTTAGAGTTATTCTTCTGTCGGATCTGTAATTCCAGCAGCTGAAAACAAAACATTCAATCTTAAGGCAGTGCTTAAGCAGCAGGAAAGAAGCAATGCCTGCCACAGCACAGTGTGTTCCGAAAACCCTCCAGGATAACACTTCATTTCTAACTGCACCTGCACAGAGCATCTTTTAAGTAGGCCTTTGAGTTAATACTTTGTCCTTACCTTAGGTCAGGGATAGCAGGAGAACACTGAGATAGCAATATTTGAAGGGCATTACCTCCACACAAGCCAGAGCTGGCTACAGATGAAAGGATTTCATACTCTCCCACAGGAAGCAGAGTTTTGCACACTTCCCCTTCAGAAGGGATCAGAGCTGGGGAAGTTTACAGCAATTTCTCCAAATGGTCTCGTGTGTATAAAGAGACACTTACGAGTACATCTTCCACAGGGTTTTACCTAGAAGTAACACTGAACATCCTGGTTTAGAACAAAGCCCATCCATGTCCATAAGAAGACTGTCCCTGGCTTCACTGCAGTTTCAAACAGTTCCTCAGTTCCTGGGACTGGGGAGCACTCCCACAGGGTTGCATTCCCAGAGATTATAAATCAACTGGCAAAGGTCAATGACAAAGTTTTATTTTCAGAGGGAAATTTGAAGGATACCTGAATTTCAGGATATTCTCTTCAAAGAGCAATGGAAGGGGTTTACCTCTCTATTGCTACTGTAATAGGGGGCAGATCTGACAGCAATACTCTCGAGCCTGCTAAACCCTTATTCTGTTGGACCTCTCTCTTTGTACACACCTTAGACCACACTACATTCATCTTTGGCAGGGAAAACCACAGCTGGCAGTCCACAGAGGAGCCAAAAGAATGCTTTTTCCAGGAGGTGAGCAAGGATTTATTCCTTCTTTCATACCAAGTTTGTTTGTTTGTAGCCGTAACAGTGACAGAAGAAATTTTATGTTGCAAGCTGAGGAAAAAAATGAAGAGCTAAGACATTTTTGTCTTGCATTTGCAAGTCTACACCATGGACCAGTCAAGTACTTAACTTAATGTAATTTATGCAATGATTTAGTAGGCTGAATGCTCTTTTTGAACAAGGTTAGGATGACTTACAAAAAGTTTTTAACAAATGTCAAAGCATATTTTAAGCTGGATATCTCAAGAGTGTTTCAATTTTTAGTCCAGACAAAAGGAAGACAGAAGAACTAGAAAGTTTTATAGAATTATGGCCAGAACCAGATGCATAATTGCTGTGAAGAATCAGTCTGAGGTCAATCAATTGACTTTTTCAAAGAAGCTGACACCAGGGAGTTCCTACAGGACAACCCCAATTCAGATAAGCTTTCCTATTTGTAAAGATGCTCCTTGGAAATGTAGCAGTGGTGGGGCAGCACGTGAGCTAATATCGTAAGTAACATGGTTTAGCATATTCTGAAAGCAGAGCTCTGGGGAGAGGGTCTGAATAGGTTATAGTGGAGAAAATGGTGACTTGGACACCCTTTTTCTTTTGTTGCCTGGATGGAAAGCCAAACTCAGACTTCCTAAAGCGGGACTACAGAAAGCTGTCTGGGATGCATGTCTCCAAGCAAACTCTTTTAAGTACGACAGATCACAAACTAAGTTTGTTATGAAGAAGCCCTGAAACAGCAAACACGTTGCATACAATGCCTTCCTACTCTGGAAGCTGGAATGCAGTATCCAGACTCCCACAATGCATTTTAAACATTTCTCTCACAACATTTAAGCAATACAGAAAACCATCACCACGAGGCAAGCATGGCTAATATCACTGCTGCTTTCTATTGGTAGCTGCTTACCAGTTTAATTCTTCAGAGTACAGAGAACTTCAGAGTCAATTTACCAAAGATAAAACTATCAGCTTTAACCCTAATGAAGCAAACAAGCATACAACAAATTCCCCCTCCCCCCCAAAAAAGAGACCCAGCTCTGTTTCTACTATAGTGTAGTAGCTTTTCCAGCTTTTCCTTTAGAAAAAGTATTTTTACATATAAAGCCACGTCTTTGGCTCCTAATATTTAGAACAGCTTCACTGAAAGCAACAGATCTGGCCACCATTTCACACACAGCTCACTGGAATTTGCTCTATTTGTATTTATAGTTTTCAGCAGACTGCTCATTTCTCTCTAAGTTGACAGACCAATAAAACCTCTGTCACTTTTCTAGCACACCAGCAGCATTCCCTTCTTCATGCTGGCCAACATCCAACCTGGGCAATTACATTTTATCTCCTAACTTTATCTTGCAGTCTTAACTCTATAATATCATAATTTTTTTCTCTCTTTTGTGGCTGAACACAGCTGAACAGCTGCTCAAAGAGCTTCTCCAAGTATTTCTGCAAATAAATTTTGTTTTCCAACATTCACAATAATGCAAACAAAAAATGTGCCGGCCAGGCGGAACTGAAAGACCATTTAGAAATCCCTCGGATTTTCAGATTATTTCTTCTCTACTGTTTATCCCTGGTCTAGCTCCTATTTTGGTGGACACTGCAGTGGTTGAACTTGGTCATCTCAAAGTTCACTTCAAACTTAACTCTGAATATCCCAAAATCCTAAAAAAACCACAACAGAAAATTTACACAAGTAGAAAATTTTCACTCTCAAAATAAACATGACTTCAATTGAGAAACACACTCACATCGGCTCATTTTGACATGTTCAAAATAAAGGACTTCTAATATCAATTCAGCTTCTCATTCTACACTACATTTTAAAAATACTTCAAAGTAAAGAGGTAGGTATTAAACAAGGACCAGAATTTTAACAGTGACCATGATTTAATATCTCAAAAAAATTTTTTTTTAATCTTTGAAGACAATTCTCTAATTAGTATAGTCTTTTGGAAAAAATTAACCCCAAATCATATGTATTAATAACTTGTGTTCAGCCAGTAAACTCAAGAGTCATGTTTGAACAGCACTACCCATAGATGTGGTCTGAATTTTATCTCTTGTTCTACACACACACACTACAGAAGTGGTACTGGACACTGTCTAATTTCACTGTTCTTAATGAGACCATCACACACAGTTCCACTGATTTAACCAGCTCTTCACGAAATATAGAAGAGCATATTTCTTGCTCCCAGGGGCAGGAGTTTCAACACAACCGTCAGTGAGCAATCAAAGTTGCCACGGGTAGTCTTGATCCTATAAAATTCACATTCTTTGTCCCTCTAAGTGTAATGGATTTAACAAGTCTCAACATAAAACTTGGAGGGAAAAAAGAAAAAAAGAAAATCTAACCTCAGAAATATATATCTGCTGAGGCTGACAGCTGGTCTGAAGGCTTCACAGACCTTAAGTTGGACATGGTTAACTTCTATTCGTGAGAAAAGCCCATGAAAAGAAAAACAACTAGCTTCTAACCTTGAAAATGTAGTAATAGTAGAAGCAAGAAATCTGAACAATAGGAGAAAAACAGCCACATATCTGCACTTGTTATTTTCTGATGCTTGAGCACTGACGCTATAGGTAACCAATAGCAGTATATTGTAGTTAATGTAGCCAATGAGTCCACTGTAGTAGTTTAGTAGCCAATGGATATGTAACACAAACCGTAACATTCTAAAAGTCTATAAAAGATGCTGTCTCTTTCAAATAAACGCTTTTTGCCCTTAATCAAGGCACTGTCCGTGTGTGTGTCATGGCCATCCCAACAGCGACATATATCAAGCTGCCTTCCTGTCTGCTATGCATCTCTCAGCAGGACATAAATAAAGCTGATTTCAACCTAAACAATAACACAGGAGACTGGTCAGATGCTGAGACAATTCCATTTGATATCTCCCACATTTTATTTATTGCTGGGATCTACATTTGTGGCACCTACATGCTCAGCACCAACTATTCAAAATGATGAGCTTTTAAGCTGTTAGCCAAACCCCCATTTGGTGCTCAGTAATTCACAGATTCAGATTTTAAGCATTTTATGATTATTAGTTATTGCAGTGTAACTACAAACACAAGCATGAGTTTCAAGGTGTCACAACTAAACACGATTCAGCAAATACGCACCCAAACAGGTTGTTCAGAGAAGTTGTGGATGCCAGTTCCTGGAAGTCTTCAAGACCAGGTAGGATGGAACTTTGAGCAACCTGATCTAGTGGAAGGTGTCTCTGTCCATGGGCAGGGGGGTTGAAACTAGATGGTCTTTAAAGGTCTCTTCCGACCCAAATGATTTTGTGATTCTATAAGCAATGATGGGAAGAGGAAGCATGAAGTTTATTTTAACATGCACAGCAAAGCTATTGCACAGCATGATAAAAATAGTTAAATGCAAGAGAAAAATGAAGTAGAAGGCATGTTTCCTGGGATACTATGGAAGAACTGAGTCTTTGGGAGTCTTGAATAACTTTAAGGAAGACTTTCAAGCAACCACTGAGGAAACACACATGATTTGACTCTGACCATTCAAACAGATGCATCACAAGATCACTCAGCAGAGAGCTCTAAGGTTTGAAAGAGCAAGTAAGAAGTTTGAATAGACAGCTCAACTGTAAGGGAGATAATGGACTGAGGAGGAGAAGCAAACAGACATATCAATAATTGGCAGAGATTTTCCCAACAGTAATAGGCGTGAAGTTCGGTACTTGCTTGTTTTTCCTACTCATGGCAAAGGGACTCATCAGTTCACAACAAGCATGATGCACGCATGAATCAGAATCTACATTTCTGAGAAAATATCTACCAACACAAAGAGGTAAGTGGAAAAAAACATTCAGAGTTATTTCAAAAAATCCACAGTGTCTTAACAGACCCCGATAATTCTTAGCAGCACTGCACCTTCTCTGAAAGTCTTGCATGTCTGCACTTGTGCAAGACTCAGTACAGAAAGTCTCTCTGGAGTTATCTGGGATGATCACTGTAAGCTTAAGAGGTTGTTAATGCTCATAAGGAAGACTTTTGGAGGCAAACCTGTACCTGTTCCCTGATCAGGTTTGTTTAATCTGAAAAGCTATTGCTGAACTCTAGGAGCGGGTGATAAGAAAGTTAGGGTCATAAACAGAACACAGCTACCTCCTAGGGATCAACACATTTTCAGATAAGAATTATTTGAATAATTCGACTCTAATAATATCAACACATGCTGTTATTTTATTCAAGTAAAAGGCATTGGCTTGCTAATAATCTATTCGAAACACAGTATGGAATGGCATCGAATTATACCCATTTCCCACAGAAATGGCTTCTGAGACAGCCGGAGAGAGTCTTCAACGAATCTCAGTTTTGTGTTGATTTGGTCAGAAATTGAAACAGGGCGGGAAAAAAGGAGTTACTAAGCAACAGCAGGCCAGAAGCAGGAGAAAGGTCTGTACTCTTAATTGATACTAACATTAAAAAGCAGTGCAACAAGAACAGAAGGCTCAAGATGTGAGTTTTACTGCTTTGGAAGTGAAAATAAATCATCATTAGAAACCCCAGACAGGCAGTCACTGAAATCTGAGTTCTTCATTCATCCCAACTATATACTGCATGATGTATTGCAAACCCTTTTTTTTGCAGGGAGATTAAGTAGCTTATTCTCGGTATTGAACAAGATGAAAGACCCAGATATAGCTCTTACATATGAGAGCCCAGGACACATAGATAGTTTTGCTCTCTAGAAGCTCTCTACTCCTACCTCAGGAAAGGGGAATGTGGTATAAATTACAGCTAAATGGGTCCCCAAGACATTGCCATCACAGAAGTGACATTGTGTGCAGATATAGCTCTCCCTCCTCCACACTATCTACGGTCACTGGAGTTGTGACTCTTCTAGAAAGCCAGCCCAAAGCCCAGTCCAATCACTCGGACAAGGCAAAGAAATTTGCTTAGCTAAATCTGTATTAACATGATCAAGCAAGCCAGAAATCCTGACAGTTTCCTTCCAGAATTCATATCTATTTCCTCTTCTACTGTAAGCAAAGTAGTTTCATGAGGATGTGATAACAGAACATGAGTTATCACATGAATACTTACAAATTCAAATGAAAAAGCCCTTGATGTGGAAAGTGCTGTGAACTCTACTACTGAACAATCAACCTTTATTTGCCTAGCTAGCAGTACCTCAAGCAGAAGTTATTTGCTTTAACTTCACCTGAAGAAAATCTGATTCCCAACTAAGTACTGCCTTTTTTATAAGTCATAAAGTTTTGTTCTGCTTTTTTTTCGGGAATCAAACATGTAAAAAACACCACACAAACACGAAGCTGAGTTCCTCAAACTACTGAGCCTTCCAAACGATTATCTCTTCTTCCCATTTCTGCATTCTTTGACTTTGCACTTACTTAAGTATACTAGATTTCAGCATTTACTGGTTTTCCCACATACTCCAATGTACTTAAAGTGACTAAAATGAAACCACAAGAGGGAAAACTACTAGGATGACTGTTGCTGAGGAGGAAAAACCAGCAACCCAGGTCTGGTTCATTCAAACTGTCTGATGATTCGTATTTAAAGTGTGGAGAGTTAAGAGTCATCTTCTGCCCTGATTTGTACTGGTGCAAGTCAGCTGAGCTTACGAAATAGGATCTGGCACCATGAGGAGGACTGACCCCTCACAGGATACGAGTAATGGCCATTTGAGTAAATGCAAGTTACTCACATCCTGCTAGTGGACTGATCTGTCTCTGTACATTCACGCTCATTTTTAGTTGCCTCCAGGAATCTGAAGGTGAATCTCATTTGTTACCTAATGAAAGTAATTTCACCAGATACAACACAAGCACAATGAAAAACCACTATTACTCATACATAAGGTGTAAGCAATGCAGCAGTTCTTAGGTTGCTTGGTTAGGGTCCACCTCTGAGCACTCAGCATTCACCACACAAACCTCAATCTCCCTGGTTGGCTATGGTACATTCCCAGCTGATTTGCTCCAAGTCTTAAAGAGCAATATGACCTCCTCTTTCATTATCCACATCACTCTTACTTACTGTTCTTTTAAACTGAAGTGATTCCCCAAGAGTAGGGTGACAGATTGTGTATCTTCCTGGGAGCCCAAGAACTATTTTCCCTTTTTCAGAACGGAAGGGGACCAACCATTTTTTGATTAAACTGCAAACATTTAAAATAACAGACATACAATGACCAACAGCCAACCTTAGCAGGTATTCAAAAGTGATAGAGTGATATTTAATGTTCAAGTTTATATATACAGTTACGGAGAATACATACATACACACAACAAGCACTTCGAAATACCTACAAAGAGGTCATTCTACCTAAGAAATTAAATTATTCAGGTACAAAGTACTGTAAATTATAGGTCTCAATAACAGGTACACCAAAGGAAGGCAAAGGGATCATCTTTGAAGACTGAATGCATCGGAAGAATTTAGTGACCAAGGTGCAGAGACAAGATAATCCAGAGTTCTGAAGAAACAAGCCACACAGTTTCATTAAGTCTATTAAATCACAGCAGTACAATTAACACCAACAGAAGGCAAGAGGTTTTGAAGGAGCAAAGAGGTTGCCTCCAACAGAAAGCAAAATGTTTTGAATCATAAGCAATCTGGAGCACAGGTTAGGAGGCAGAACAAACTCATAAGAAGTACCATGCTAGCCTGACAACTCATCTCTACCTAATGAAAATGCTGCAGGTCTAACCTGGACTTCAGTAAAGCATGTGATGTGGTGCCATATGTTAGTCAGGTCGGAAAAAACGGACAGGCAAGATTTACACATTTAATGAAAAAGCACGTGCTCTTTACCCAATACACCACGTTTAAAGAGAAAGTTGTGGGACGGGGCAGAGTTTCTCAAGTTGTTAATAGTGGTGGCTATCAAAACACAAGTCGAAAGGGAGTCGCTCCGCTTTGCACAAGGGAAGCGCGGGCAGATCACGGGAAGACAGCCCAGCGCACGCAAAGATCGGGGAGAGGTTTGGCGGTGGAGGAGGAGAGGCCATGCGCTCGGAAGGGCACGGCGAACACAGCCGGGGAAAAAGCGGCCGGGCTGCCCGGCGGCCCCGGGGCGCCGCTTCTCCGTCACCTTGACCGCGGGGCCGCCGCTGCGGAGCTCCGTGCGGGCCGGGAGAGCTCTCGGCGCCGGCACTGAGCCCGGCTGCTCCGGCGGAGGTCAGCCTCCGAGCCGCGGAGCTACTCGCTCTGGTTTTGAGCCGCGCTTTTATCACCCCGCGTATAAAAACCACGCAACAGACTGGACTGGGAGAGCGCCATCGGCAAACTGACGTGGCTTCAGAGCGGCACAAACTCCGGTGTGCGCGTCCCGGCGGCGGGAGAGAGCTGCCCAAAGCAAGGGCTGCTTCTCAGCCCGGCCGCGGTCGGTCGGGCAGCTCCGCGGCCCCGGCGGTTCTGCCCCACGACGGGACGGGACGGGACGGGCCGGCTCCGGCCGCTGCTCCCCGCCACCCTCGGCCCCCAGCCGCGTTCACTCCACAGGTTCCCCGAGCAGCAGGGCGGGGGAAACCTACCTGCCGAACCGCCCAGGGCATCCTCGCTCTCCAAAACGCCTCTGTGCTTCGCCCCGCGGAGCTCCCCCTTGGATTTCCAAACGAGCTTTACCATCTTGATCATCTCGGGCAAGTCCCAGGCCAGGGTCCCCTGCTGATAACCAGGCAGGCTGCCCATGGGAAAGGGCATCGGCTCTTCCCCCGTCCTCCTCCGCCTGCCCGGCTCTGCCGCGGGGAAGAAGCGCTCCAGCACCGGCATCCTGGCCCGCGCCCCCCGCCGGGGAGCCGCAGCCACCCCCCGGGCCGAGCAGCCGCGATGGGCATCCAGAGCGGGGCGGGGGCGCTCGGCTGCCCACCGCCGCCGCCCCTCGCCAGGGGCTCGCCCGGCCCCGGCC
>VWZW01006867.1:2157601-2307300 GCA_013397115.1 Edolisoma coerulescens
CGGGAGCGGAGCACGAGTGCTCTGGCGGCGTGCGGTGCCCCCGCCTGTCCCGCTCTCGGTCTCCAGCCCGACCGGGCACGCAGGGGGGCAGCGGAGGTGCCGGCGCTGGAGGGGTCGGAGAGGAACGAGTTGCTGAAATGAGGGGTTTGGGGGAGGGTGTAGGGTCTGCCCTGCGTCCTCGTCACTTCGGCTGTAAAGCTCCACCTGAACGGGTTCATGTTAGGACACTGCCTGGTGGCAGCGGTCGCTCCCAGACTACGACGAGGAGACAATTATTCATCGCTAATCTTTAAAAACAAGGCAGAGCCGCCCGGAAGAGTGCTCTGTCTCATGCAGCAGCAGAGGTGGCGTGCTGAGGCTGCGCAGCTGTCAGCGAGCGCTTCCCCGGGCTTGTGGGGCGCCTTTGGCCAGACCCTGTAGCAGCACCCGGCCCTTCCCTGGCACCCCTGACCCGAAGGGGCCATGCGATTTTCACAGTATTTATATTGCCTTTATACAATATATCCCTTTTAGCCTGCTCGTGGTACTGGTCTGTCCTTTAGTTTACGGAGCGTACAGCAGAGGGATGGAGGTTGAGCTCTTGCACCAGCACTTAGTTTTCAGTAAAATTGCAGAAGACTTATTTAATGGGATTTTAGTGGGCATTATAACATTTCCTAGCATGCGTAGTTAATACTTTTGTCTTCTCTGGGTTACATTCAATGTTCTGCCTTCTCTCCAGATGGAAAAGTAAACTGTCAAACAAGCAGGATCTTCCTTCACAGAGGAAGAGAAGCCAAGAGAATGGACTGAACACCCTTACATGTAGAAAACAGCGCACAAGCCTTTCCTCTTCACATTAACATCAGCAGGGGTAGCATGCTGTTTCCACTGTTACAGGGTCTCTGCCTTGCTTATCTTAAGTGTTCCAATCTCTAACAACTGTAATGGTTTGCAAAAGTTTTGATTGCAGACTGTAGTGCCATACTAGTAGCCTTCTACGCTTGGTAGCTTTGCCTTGAAAATTGTGAAGCACTTCCGAAGTAGTGTACTATTGTTGATGTACTGATATTTTGCAGTCTTTTGTATCAGGATATCCTGACTCATTGAACAAAGGGGTTAAGAACAAAGAAATAGATGATGTGCAGTACAGTAGCACAAGCATTGACACATTCATACAATCTGTGGTTATAATTTTCTAGAAAGGCAAATTGTATTGGTTTTCTTTTCACATGGCTAATTGTGATATTTTAGGTGTTTCATATTGGTGTGTCTTGGGCAATTACTCTTTAAAGCACTGTTCCTGTCAAAAAGGGATAAACTAGACAACTGAAATCCAGAAGACTTTGAAGACTCTTTGCCTACTGGGTGGTTTAAACCTTACACCCCAACTACTTCATTTTGGTTTTGCGCAACAAGGAGTTGCAGTAACTTTTTTCAGCTATTGTTTTTCCTCTTTGTTTACCTCTGTGCTTTGTGGTCCCCACTGAGGCAAAGAGCAGAAGTGCCAGAACACTCTGAAAGAAGGGCTATCCTTGTGCCATTTCCATTGCACTGGATGCAAAAAGTGATCAAGAAATAACTGAAAGTGGCACTTAGTGCTATGGTTTAGCTGACAAGGTGAGGTACTGCCAAAGGTTGGACTCCATGGTTGTGGAGATCTTTCCCAATCGTAATGATTCTGCTTTAAAAGATACCAGACATCTTGGAAGGCAATGTATTCACAGATGCCCAGAACAATTTTTAGATGAATATCTGAATATTTAAGTGTTTAACAGAACTTAGCCACCAGCCCTCTTGATAGCAGCAATAAAAATCTTCTGAGATTTCAAAAGCTACACTACCTCCTTGTGTCCTTAAAACTGTGAAGGGTTTTGTATCACCTGTAGTTGGGTCACTTGGGTATGTACCTGTCTTATGGATAGGACCAGGATTAATTGTTGTATTTGTTTTCACTTACAGTTCTACAGGTGCAAAGGAGGAGGCCAGTCAAAAAGCAAACTGAAATACATCTGTTGTTATAGTTTCAGTCTTTCAAGAAGCTATGTAATAAACCTAATGAACAGCATGTACTTTTTCTCTTGGAAAATTAGTGTCATATGAAAACAACTGCTTTAGATAGCCTTGAGTTTCTTTTCTTTTTTTTTTTTTTTTTTCCTGGTTTCTGGCCAGTTTAAGAATCAGCAGTTGTGAATGAAAAAATGTGTTAAAATTGTTGCTTGGCATTAATGGGTATGTTTGTAAATTAATTCATCTTATTCTTTATAAACTTATGCTTCACAGTTGTACTCCAATTCGATGATTACTTATCCTTGATTCATGCAAGATTTTGCTGTAACTGACTTTCTTTTTGTCTTTTTCATTATAAGAATGGAGCCACGTAAGAGCTGCTCACAGGAAAGCCTGGAAGATCTATATTTGATTTTGAGGAGTTTTAGCAACAAAAATCAGCTGTAGCATTGCTCTCAGAGATTTCTAATTGATAAAATGCTCAGATTTTGCAAGTTCTCTGTTTCTCTGACTTCAGTTGTGCTGTAATGATTTACCCAGCTTGAAGATGTGGCCTCAACATTACGCTTTTCATTGCATTTAAGAAAATCCATCAGAACTAATACATAATGCTACACAGCAATTTACCCAGCCATTTGTAACTGCATTTTAAGCAGTCCTTGAGCAAGCTCGGCTCACCTAAAATTTCTCTTTTTCATTCACACTTCCAGCCGGATTTGATGGAAATAGTTCAGCAGAGATGGATGGCATTATTTCTAGCAACTGCATTTCTCTCTGACTCCAAGTTAAAGAAGCTTAAGTGATTACAAGAGAAATAGAAATGTGTTAGCTCTGTCCCTCGTTCATTCTGGGAAGTAATGCCAATAAAAAGGCAAATGGAGTCATCTGAAAACATGACAAGGCAGTGCATATTTTCACAGGTAGACATGAGAACTGGAAAAGACTTGAGGAAAGGAATATTGCGGTGGGAGAAAAGGGAAGAGAGTAAGCTGACAGATTAATAGCTGGTGTTTCATAGTTGGTGTCTATTAAAAAGTTTTACTTGTTTGCTTATTCACTCCAAAGTTACGTACTTAGAGCAGCAGCAGCAGAATTGCATGCCAGATGGTAGAGGAAGTGCCTCGTGTATCTTTCCAGTCTACTGAAGCCTGCAGGGTTCTTGTTAACCCACTGCTCTGGTTTTCATTGCAAATCCCTTTCTTCCCCTTTTTTCTTTTCCTTCCTTCAAAGAAAAAGGAGGGAGGGGGATAGAGGAAAAAAAAAAAAAAGAAGAAGAGCCATAGTTTAAACTGGCAATAGCACCATCCTTTTGGCTTTGAGCTACCCTGTCCTGTGCCAAATATACTGTCTCCAGCAGTTCTCCCACAACAAATCAGTCCAGACACACAAAAGCTGTAAAAAAGGAATGGTGAAGAAAGATCCTTGATTCTCCTCTTCTACCCCCCCAGCCTTTTCCTTTTGCTTCCCTCCTCGAGCTTCATTCCCTAGCAATGGTCTCCTTCTTGCCAGTACTGTAAGCGATACTGGGACCTCGAGCCTGCAGCGTTGCTGACAGCTGCCTTAGAGTACAGGCGCCTTTGCCTTTCTGCATTAACAGACTATTGTAAAGCAGAAGTAATATTCTATTATTCCTCCCACTTCCATCTGATAGCTGGTGTTTGAAAAAACGGCTCATAAATTATTAGCGTGGCAGAGTCATTACTTTGGGAAACTTTTCCTATTCTTTCAGCTAACCCACATCACTGCATTGTGTCACAACTTGCATTTGCAAACAGACACCTAAAAAGATTTTATATAGTCTATTTTTACGGTATATTGTTAAAAAAACTTGGAAAAATACTCCCAATTTTTTAAGTGATTCACAAACATTAAGAAGTCCAAATGTAGAGAACAGTTTCAGAGACTATCAGATAGTGATTTTTAGAAAGTGTAAAGCATGTGTCTTTAGATGGCACTTATTAGTGGAATCATCTTAAATCAGTAGTTGCTTATGAAAACTATGCCTTTGCGTCTGTCCCAGGGATCATAGAGTCATGCAGAGACAATAGGCTAGGGCATTGCCTAGGGTCAGAACCAGGAGATGACACCATCTCCAGAATTAAGTTTTAGGAGGTTTCAGGGGGGTGAGTTTAATGTAAAAGAGAAGATTGCAAATGCTGGGGCACAGTCCTTACACATAAAGTAAAAAAAAAAAAAGTACTGCACATTTGCAGGGCAGCATAATCAGAGCAACAGAGAAAAGAATGCAAGTGTGAGTAACTTTAAAGGCACAAGGGAATAGAGTGCCTAAGAAAGTTGGAGAATATGACAGAAGAAACATAAGCAGGCGTAGTTATACAGAATTTTTTCTAATAACCTCCTGGAAGGTTTCTTTCATCACTTTAAAAATCATAGTAGAATTTTCTTATTCTTTGCCCCACATTTGTCTCATTCCAGATGTCTATTATTTTTAACATCATTCTTACTAGTAAGAACAATTAATCTTAGTTATCTCTATCATTGCAATTACTTCGTTAAATATGAAGAATTTTAAATTTATTTGAGGAGAGTTGCTATGTCTTTGCTCTAAACTGGACATATCAAATTCTCTAAATCCTATCTCAGAACATTTTTCCCTACCTTGAAATTATTTTAACATTTTTACTATGAATTCTCAGCAATACACTAATGTTTCTTTGATGCATACTAAAGGTACACAGTAGAAGATTTTTTTTTTGTCTGCTACCAACTCACTGTCAAGAGCAGTGAGCTGAATTTCTAAGAGAATGGTACAATTAATTAATTAATTAATTAATTGTTATTGCCTGAGCTTTGCACAGCATCACGCCTTGAGAGCCTCATCTACTGGGAAATGTGGAAGACAGACAGTAGTGTTCTATGGGTTCATAATCTTTTGGTTGTTGTCATCAGTTAATCAGACTCCTTGGAAAAAGGTTTTGGAAATGGAGGAGTAAGGATTGCTTGAGTTCTATAGGGCAAGGAGAAAATGCCTTTTTCTTTCTTAGTGCAAGTGACAGAGTAATTGTTATGCTTAGCAATTTGTACTACTAACTAAGCAAAAGTGCTTGCAGTAAAGGAATAAACAGAAGTCTATAACTAATTGGAAACAGTGAGGTTGTGTAATATTTCCTTTGCTCACTCAGGAAAATTAAAAGTTAAGCCTACTGAATCTGATGATTCAAATCTCCCACAGTAAACAGCAAAATTCTATGTGGCTTTAAAGGAAATGGCAAATAACAGAGAATACACTCATCTCACCTTAATAAACCATAATAAGAAAATAATAATGATAAGGTGAAAGGAAACTAAAAAGGGAATTGCCAGCATGATATTTAATTGTGTTGCACAATGTATGTGATGGACTCTGTTAGTTTATTCCCTCCCTTAATTCTTACACGTGAACAAAATTTACCGGATCCAAGGCAAAGTCAAGGGATTTAAGAAAAATTCATTGCTTGAGTTTATGAAGTGATCATTGCAACAGATGCTTAATGATGGACTAGGCTAATGGAGGAGGAGGTTAAGAACACTGCATCCGCTTGAAAATGTTAGTAGAAATCAGGTAGGTAGAAAATAATAACCTGTTATTTGGGACAATGGGCATGCTAGTCATCATCTTTATGAAATAACCCTATGAAAAGAATAACCTCTGCATCCCACAGGATTCCCCTTAGGGAATAGGTGAAAAAAGGCTGAGTAGAAAAAGGAACTAACCAGGTGAGAGACACCTATCCCTTAAATACATGACTAATAGTAAATAACTGTAGGGTCTCAATGAATTCAAAAAGATTGCTGCCGTCTTTAAAGGTGAGCATGTGCATACGTGTCTTCTCAGTTGGGACCTATGTATCTAAAAGTTATGGAAGCAGTTTAAAATATGAGAGATGTGCCACATTTGAAAAGTTCCTTCTGTCACCTCTTACCTTAATGAGATGGCATGGGCGGCCGCATGGCCTGTGGCATCCTTGCCCCTTATGGTATACAGAAATGACTTGTGGCTATAATTTGGTCTTTTTCTGTCTTTTGAAATTATAAAAGTGAGTAGCTAAGAAATCTGCACTAAGTGATATCTAGTTTAATTTTTTTGTCAAAGAAAGCTTAATACAGTAAGAATAAATGGAACATAAATATAAGGATAAATACAGTGCTTGCTGCCTCTTGTAAATCAGATATCACAAGATCTGATAATTTAGTTTTTCCTTTTTACTTTTAAAATGGAGATGAAGTAATATTTAACTAGGAAAAGAAGCACTATTTTAAATAAAATTTATACAAGTTTCTTAACTTTGTTAACTCGTTAGATATTTGATGGCTGCACATATTAATATTGCAGAGATCTACTCCTCATTATTCTTCAGTCTTTATCTTTCTGACTTTAATAATTAATGTTGAATTTAGCTTTTTGTATAATCCCATTTAGACCCTATAATGAGCATTAGGATTGCATAGGTGGAGACCTCTCCCAAATTTATTCCTATTTGCAATGCGAGAGTAAAATAGTACAACTGAATTGCATTTTGCCTGTAGGATTCTGGTTGCAGACTTATTACTGTCTCTGACTAAATAAGCTTTGGTCATGTCGAATAGCTAGGCCACTAAGTATTTCAGATTAAATATCTACGATACTTGAGTACCATACCTACACTTCTGCTCATGTTGTATCCACACTTTGTGCATCTTTATCCTGCCTGCACATCAGAATTCCAATGATGTGCATATCCCAAAACTGACATTATTTGCCCTCTCAGAGAAGTGCTATGGCTTCATTTCCCTCTTTGCATCTTGCTGACAGCAGTGGGTGCAGTTTGCTGTGGAGATGGACAGGAGATGCAGCTGAGAAGTCGTGGGAAAGGTCTAACAATGATGTAAAAATATCCTAGTGATAAACTAAACTCCCTCTGACCTAGTTTCTCATGACTGCAAAATCAGGCCATATTTACTGTAATCAAGCTCTTTGCATTTCTTACAAATGCATTTGTGTAAATGCAGCTCCTCTGGGATGAGAAGCTTTGGAAATATGCTGTCACCCCTGTCCTGGAATTTTATTACCATGCTCTCAAAACCCACTGATAATCATGCAAACACTTGTTGGTTCTTTTCTTCACTACAGATTCTTGTTGATATATTCATACTGATGAAGCTGCAGAAGGAAAAACTCAGAGTAGATAGCCTAGGAGGGAAAGCTCTCTGTAAATGGTTAAAAGCATCCACTATATCTGCAGATGGAGGGGAGGCTTTCTGGAAAACCTGTTTCTCTCAGATGTATTTGGGCAGGTTGCTCTGAGTAAAGCAGTTCCAGCTATACTGTGCCTTCCAAGATATCCTGACAGTATGTAAAACTATAAATGTCTTCCAGTGTTTCCTAAGATATCTGTTACAATTATTTTTTTCCAGTCCGGGCAATCACACATCATTTTGCCAGGCTCTGCACAGCTTTTATGATAGCAATATTAATTTAGATATGGAGCATCTGTAAGATACATTTTAAAACCCCCAAATTGATCAAATGCTTAGTAAAAGAAGGAAATATTCAGGTTATTTTGAAAAGATGGTCATGCAAATACTGTATTATATGCAGATTTTTCCCTGGACCTTGGCCACATATCAAAATGTGAGCTTTGGTCATGGTATTGACATCCATAAACATCTCTTTCCACCAGTAGCAGTGCTGTTACAGAAGTTTTCAGGTGGGATTGTCAGCGCAAAAGTTCTGTCTCCCTTTCACCACCTGTTCAGTACTAGGAACTACATTTACTTGTGCTTTTTGTCTGAGGTTTGCAATATTTTCAATCTATTTTTCTGAGGTTTGCAGCATCATGTGCCAAATCAATTACAAGGCATCACTGGCTACTTAATATTACAATTTTAAGACTTTTGGGTTACACTCTTTAGCTTGCCTTCTGCTGACAGAGATCCTCTAGAAAGAGCAAAACCATTTTCAGCCACCTTGGGATAGGATGAGAGCTAAATGTAAGAGTGATTGCTCCCACAGTCAACGTCTGCCAGTTGCAATCTGAAGATGCTTAATTCAGAAGCCAAGCTCAGATCCTTAGAATGACAGGCACTGTCTTCTCTGTATAAGCATGGGCTTGTCAAACAGTCACCCTTCTATTGGAGTCTGTAGAGTTCTGATCACGCTCAGAGAAGCTGACTGAGATGGGTTGCTGTGGGTTTCCGTCAGCCAAGGAAAGAAAATTTCGATGCTCAAGGGAGCACTGAAGTTCCAGGGACAGTTGTGCTCCCCAGCGCTGTATTCACTTTCCATACAGCTCTGTTCATGCTCTTGAGTGCTTTGAATAGCGGAGATGTTACAGAGTGTTTGTCACTGTGTCCCAGAATCAGAGTTTAAAAAAAAAGTCCGAACAATGGCCCAGGCTACCTTTTCACTTGTTTTTAATGGAATATTGTGAATATACTAAATAAGTAAAATGGTTTCTGTTATTTTTATCAGGAACTTCTTATGCACTTCAATGAAAACCATTACATAGTTGTTGCTGGTTTTTTTAAAAGTATAATATCAATGTTCAAGTAATACCAGATGAAACTGATTTCAGCCACCACTAACTTTGGCTTTTCAGAAAGGGAAAGAAATCCTTCACTATTTCCAACTTCAGTTGGAACATTGGCACAGGAAACAATTTAGCAGGGCTAATGTGCAAGGAAGTGATGTAACTTTTACCAAATTTTCTGACTGTGTGGAAAAAAAAAAGTCCAGCATCAGTTGGCCTACTACCCTATTAAACCACTAGTTTCCTATGCCAATGAATTGGAAAATGAACTGCATCTCTTTTGATGACATTTGCCATCGACATCAGCTGGTTTTTTAATGGCTAAATATCAGATTTCCAGCTATGCCGTAACATGTGCTTGAGTAAGTCCAATAGGAAATACTTATTTAAGTCTCATTTTGGCCTGAACATAAACTTCCCTTTCTAGTCATATCAGAAACAGAAGTGTGTGCTGATCTAGGACTGCCTGCTGGTTCACTAATGTATTATTTTAAAAATCCTGGTTCCTTCGTTCAGAATACAGTACAATTCCTGACATAATTGTAGTAATGTTAGCAGTAGCAAGTTGGAAAGCAGAATTTGTTTTACAAATTGTCATATTTTTTTTATTAGAAGTTAAAACCAAATGTCCATCAATCAGAATTTCAATTTTTGCAGGAAATGACTTCTGAGAAAATATTTTTTTCCTTTTGATGTAGCAAGTATTCTGTTGAGATAACCTCAAACAATTGCAGTATAAGAGATCCTATAACCTGGTATTTGAATAACATTTAACCTGGTATTTGAATAACATTTGGATAAACATGTTAGAATATTAAAGCCTAAATAAATTAACGAAACAATAGTGAAGGAAAATTACCAGAAAAGGTCAGAATGTAATGCTGGTTGTTTTCTTAACAAAATGAGAAACAAGAAGCAACTTTTCCCTCATAGAAAAAAAATTGTTAATAATTTCTTTTTTAGAAAAAAATTAAAACACTGCCTTTTCTAAGGCAGTATGAATCCACTGGACAAAAACCAGCTTGCTGGAGCTATCTTATTGAACATTTAGTCTATGAAAGTGTGTGGAAGCCAGAGCAAGCATTGGACAATGTGATTGTAAGAATGAGGATGGGTTTGAGGAAAGAGCTCACTGGCTTGCAGAGGAAGACCTGATTGCATCCCTGTAGCACTCAAATATCTTAGAACCCTTAGTGGTAAAACCCCAGCCTTGGTGGCTCTGCAGCTGATGTCCTTTCCTGTGGCTGGGACCAAAGGACATGATGTACTGTGATAAGAGGAATTGGTAGAAATTTTCCAGTTGAAGGTTAAACAATGAAGAGATATAAAGGAGAAGATGCGTGGTAAAAGGGAATCATAGAATAATTTGGATTGGAAGGGACCTCTAAAGGTCATCTAGTCCAAAGCTCCTGCAATGAGGAGGGACATCTTCAACTAGATCAGGTTGCTCAGAGGCCTGTCCAGGACAGTCTTGAATGGTTCCAGAGGTGGGGCATCCCATCTGGTCATATACACCTGTAGCTATATACACCTTCAGTGACTGGTAGCTATTTAGTATGGTTAATTACTTTTATTTTATTAAAAAAAAAAAGTAGCAGACATTTATTAAGCAGGTGATGGTTTTCTAGATAAGATGAAAAATATTAAGCTCATAGTTTATATATTTAAATATTAAAGGCAAATAGTAGTTTTCTTTAACATGTACATCAATTTTAGGTTATTTTTGTCATTTCACTGCAGTGTAGAGCCAAATATAACTTTCCTAATAGCTTTTTTTCCTTTAATACTAAGTGCCAATATATTTTAGTGTGTATGTGGGAGTACAAATCATTCGAATTAGGTAATGTGGTAACAGATGTCTGTGTTATTGGAGCCTTATTTTGCTAGATGTCGTACAGACAGGTCCTAATTATCATTTAAAGGTCAGTGTAAGAAACAGGGAGACTTTCACAATGCCAACTAGTTTACTTAGCCTTCTACTCTGAATCACTGTATCAGAGAGACTGTGTCTTCCCTTTGACTCAAAGAGGAACCATGGGAAAACAATTAGATAACATAACCATCCAAGTTTTGTGCTGATATGTGGGTACATAATTGTACTCTAAATTATATTAATGGACAGTGGAGTAACATTTGAGACAGACCAAATGTCCTAAATTGTAACATTCGCTGTTTAACCATTGTGTAGTAGAATTTGGCAGACATCCAAACAACCAAACTTTGCTTTTGTTTTGATGTTCAAAATGTTCCATTGCTTTAGAAATAAATAAATATTGGAGTCGTCTGTACACCCCAGTTTCTGCTGAGATCAGAAGTAGGATAAGAATGGTGCAGAAGGTGCTTCCAGGGAAAAGAATCTCATGAGAAAATTCCGATCTCAGGTTTTCTGCCTAAATTCCAAGATACTAAGATAAATTGAAACATTCAGAAATTGATTTTTTAAATAAAATGCACTCACCAAAGCTTTTGAGGTTTGCCTGTTATCTGCTAAATGTATCAGCAGTATTGCTTGAAAAGTGTTGATTTTGCAAAATCAGTTTCTGAAGCCTGAGAAAACAGTAATGGCAATGACTGTGTGAATATCTGTAAATCAGCACATTAACCAAAACAGTTTTGTTTTCAGCAGTTCACATAGTATCTATTCTCATTTAAGGAGTTCCACTGTATTGATAGCATTTTGTCACTTTCTGTCTCCTTCATACAGTCCTTATGGGAAAATAAAGGCAGATGAGCTGTGCTTTTGTAATGGTCTTCCATCTCTACAGATGTCACCTGAAGCCTGTCCAAAAGATCTGTCACAAATTACACATATACTTAAGAAGTAATTTGCTTATTTTCAGATCAGATAAAAATTCAGCTCTCTGGTCTGTCACGATGCCTGTGTGATACTAAGAAATCTGTTTTAATCACTTTGTCTACATCTAAGTTGCCTAAACTTTGGAGTTCCTCCTCCTATGGTTGGCACTGTGAGACAACTGAGAGCTGGGATGAGATCTAGAACTTATTTCTTGTTTTTCTCTTGCCTCCTGGTTTCTCTGTGAAGAAGTCCAGGGATGTAAGTTGCAAAAGCACCACACTGCACTGGGTAATGCTGGTGATAAGGGAACCAGAACTAAGTCGTTTGTAGCATCTGTCACACTGAATACATGTAATTATTATCTTTGGATAATATGGGAATAGTGTTAACTTTTTTCAGAGGAAGGAAGTAATGTTAAGAATAATGAAGCTTTAGTAAACTGTAATAACAGAGGGCTTACACCTCTTTCTAAACACATTTATTTTGGAGAAGCTGTCTCAAACAGAGTTGCATACATATAGTTTAACATTTGCTCTTGATGATCTAAAAGGTCTTTTCCAGTCTAAATGATTCCGTGGTTCTGTAAATCTGGACTATTGAGATTTATAGCTATCTAGTCACCCTAAGGGTACAAGTGCGATTGGCAAGACAGTACAAATAACAAATGCATGTTGAAATGTAACACTGTTAGCCAGGTTCAGATATGGTGGTGTTTTTCCCAGGGAGCTGAGTAGGAGTTCATCACTTTGCAATGTCTATGAGTCATGCCAGCTAGCACTGGCAACCCTGCATGACCTTGCAGAGTGCTGTGTCCCCAGTTAACCTGAGAGTCTCGGTGTGAAGGACACGTGAGAAGCCTTTCCCTGGGCCAGGTGTGTGCAGGGAGGGAGTGCTTGCAACCACCCCTAAAGCCCTCAGCAGGCACAATGTTCAAGTGGTGTTATTGTTGTCTTATTTTCCAGCCCAGTTCTGGCTGGGCAGTTATGATTGACAAAAAGTGTCTTGCATCTGCAGTTTCTTTTATTATGAATAATAATTAAAAGTGGGGGGTTTTTGTTGTTCAAAATCTCTTGATTATTTGTGTTTTGTTATTTGTGTTGTCTTTCCAATAACACCTGGGCTATTAGGTGAGGGTGTAGTTGCAAACTATGGCAATAGCTGTAAGCTCTGCAGTGCACCCATGCCTGAAGTGTGACTAGTACTGAAGAGGGTTGGATATAAATGTTATTTGTATCTATGGAACTTGAATAGATTATGAGCAAAAAAATTAAAATAACATTGTGTCCAAACCAATATTTTGGTCAGAGAAGTGGGATAAGGACCAATTCTGGGCAGAACAGTGGGATAAAGACCAATTCTAAGAATCATCTATCATTGTCACAGGTAACAAAGGCCACAGTTACTTTATCCCCTTTATGGTTTGTGAGAAGTCATTTCCCTTAATTTAACACAGGTAAAAGTGCTTACCTAATTTATCTTTTGTTTCAGTCCTGTCATGACTGGCAGATCAGCTGAAGGGCTGCAGCTGGCAGGCACAGCTCACAAGTGCAGCCTGGCCCAAGCTGGGCAAAGCTGTGGGCCTGGCTGGAGACTGAGATGCTTTGGAGGTGAGATGTGCTCAGAAATTGCCCTCTCTGGCTTATCACTAGCACTGCATGCTGCAGCCCTGCAATCAGCTGCAACAAATATTTGCCTTCTCACCTAAATACCAAAAAAATTCTATTGCTGTTGAGGTGAGCCAGTTTGCTCTACATGGTGAGTGAAGGGATGTGCATCTCTGAGAGGAGCTAGCACTTAATTGTGTTCCAACATGAGCTACACTGGATGAAGAGCTGTGAAGCAGTAAGAAAGTGAGGCAGAAATTCCTGTGTGTGATTTCTCTGTTCCAGATGTGAATGGCCTTGGGTGGGAAGAAAATCTTCCCATCCCATCTGGAAGTAAAGGTGTCTTGTTTCTGAGAAGAGCATAGACTTTAGAAAGTTGTTATTGTGAATATCGGTAAACAATTTTCATGCATTTCTTTCACATGCGCCATTTTCCACATTACTGAAGACACTTATTTTTTGTTAAATTTTGATAAGAATTTACATAAAACTCCTCCAATTGTACTACACTAAACAGCATTTAAGGGTATGAAATGCCTTTTCATTATGAATCCATAGATTGTAAAACCTAGAAGCTGGTTTCCAAAAATTTGCTGATTTGGGTATCCTGATTCCAGACAATCCAGTTAGAAGCATCTAAAATTAATTGATTTTCAGGAACTAATTAATAAGTAATATTTGACTAAAAGGTCTATGTTAATGTGTTTAATATGTTGCATGTTGGTATCATAAAATCATAGCCTGAGGTTTTAAGTTATGATGGAAAAGTATAATAGCTGAGGAAAAGGTATCATCATTCCTTAAGAGCCAAGTTGCCTTTTAAAATATGTGGTATCATGTTTCTTGGCTGGACTAATTCCTCCCAGGTCATGGAATATTATCTGCATTCTCAGAGCATGTCCAATTTAGTGATTTTTCTCTATTATACCATGTAAAATGCCTTTTACATGCACACTGTGGTGCCTTGCATTTGCTTAGTACTGCACAATGAGCATTGTATATTTTCTAGAAAACATGCTTTCCCTCTAATGCCCATGTATGTGGAGCAGGCTTGTGTGCAGACGTAGCAAGGCAAGCTGACACACCCACTCCCACACATGCACTTCTGGGACATTTGAAATTAAAAACATAAACATCAGGCAATGTGAGATTCCCTCTCTACACATGTAGCTGCATTACCTGTGATCGTTGTTAAAAAATTAATGTCGGACACGAGTTGCAATCAAGTGTTTTAAAATTTCCTTAATTATTCTGTAATCAGAACTGGCTGATTTTATGCATGGTGTGAGCTGGATGTCTGATTCTTCATACATGTGAGCCCTCTCAAAGTCTTGCTACCCTCTCCCATTACTATTCCTCCTCATAGAGAAGGAAACTCTTGAAGTAGTCATCCTTGGGTCCCTTCTAGTTAACCAACAGAAACAGCTCATTTGATTCATAGGAGGTATTTACATTGCCACGTTTTATTTTGAGAGTTGAAGAGCTGTCAAAATGCCCATGTCTTTCTGTTAACTGCCAGGAAGCCTCAGATATAAACATTCTTACTGTGGACATATAAAAGTAAAAAAGAGGTAAGGAGAAAGCACACTGCTCCCCTGGCTGTTCAGTGTGCTCTCTGTGAAGAGAATTTACCACCCTCAGTATTGCACAATAACGATTCCTTCTTTAGAGCTGAGACCCCACCTTTGTACTCTTCAACCAAGACCTTTCTGTGCCTTATTGTCTCCTGCTTTCTTTCCTTTTACTAGATGAAACTCCTTCCTAAGCAGTAATTCAATAAAGTGAGAGAATATAGTTAAAGACTTCAGAACCAGGAGCTTCTTTATTATAAAGTTCCATAATTTCTTCTGTAAATTTATTTTGTATGTTTGATCTATGCATAAAACATGACTGAACAAGCCTAGGAAATATATGAATCTTGGTATTTTGGCTCAGTACCAGCCTCTTACAAACTTTTCCTCACTTCACTCTTCCAAAACAATCTAGAACTTCAGCCAGGGTTATCTATTTCTATATTCAGCCTATGACGGAAAAAGAGTTTACAAATATTAACAGCTATTCCATAATGATGAGACAATGAAATGAAATATCTCCAAATAACTCCAGTAGATTTTAATTGTTTTTTCCCCTATATAAGCCCAAGAAATTCAAACAAATCCCATTTAGATAGGCCAAGTTTTAGGGGACAGTTAATGACAGAAACAGTAATTACAGGAAAGGCTACCTCAAAGAGCCCGAGTTCCACATCAGTAACAAACTGTTACTGATGAATCAAGAAGATAAGGCTACCTTTACGGACAAACGGGAAAGGGTCTAAAAACAGATATTCCTGTTAACAATGGGAAAATATCTGGAGAAAAGCCAAAGTCTCATTTATTTGTGCAGCCTTTAGGGAAGAAAGTATAATGTATGGTTGCCATGCTAGGAATATGAGAAAGCAAATTAGCAACTGAGAGGCTGTTCAAACAGAAATCTGTCTTAAAAGGCAGTGTATAGGATTTCTAGGATTTGTACATGGTGAAGCTTCTGGAATGCTTATGTGGATGGTTTGAGGATGTTTATGATGAGACACACAAAAGTGTGTTTTAGCATAGGAAAGAGAGAGAGCACGGTAGGGAATCTTACTTCCTATCACATAATTGAGCAAAGTATTGAAGGAGAAGAGGTGTATCAATTTTCTGGTGGTGGGAGATGAGAAGGACAAGGCTGCTGGGATCTGCAGCTGGCCTGAGCCAGAGGAATTACTTTGTTTATTACAACCTTGTGAGCTTTCATGTGTTTGTTTCCCTGGGGGCAGGAGCTAAAACCTGTGGAGATGTGACAGTCCTTGACTTCCTGGAAGCAGCTGATAACCCACCAGATGACTAATAGCCTCAGCACTCTGGAGTGGCCAAGACAGCTACCTCCTACAATCTCCTAGGTCAGTCAATGGGCGGTGTGATAAAAACTTCCACTACAATTCTAAGGGAACCATTAGGACTGCTGGGACTCAGCCCTAACACAGTTTCTGGAGAGGGACAGGTGGTTGAGCAGCTGGAGAGCAGAAGCAGGGATGAGAGTCTGGTGAGGACAGAAGTAGCAGGCTGCCTAGGTCTTGTGAGTTTTCCCATCATTTGGACAGCCCAGGGTGAGCTGAAAGTGGCAAATTCAAGCACAATTAACAATGAACCCCACAAGTGCATCAGTTGGAGTATTTACTGCCTTGCAGGATGAAATAGGCCGACATGTAGAGAGAACTTGATGGTGATGGTGGTGGAAGATATCCACTACAGCTTCTCTCTGCTGGCTGGAGCTAGACCTAGATGACCACAGCTGCAGGGAGATGTATGTGTTCCTTGCTTTCGTCAACTGATAACTTCCTGGAGTTCTGAATTGGGAGAGTCTTAAGTATTTACCTCACCATAAAATGAAATGCCAAGAGCATCAGGTCTGTAATTTAACAATAATCATGAAGCCAGTAAGTCACAGCTTTGTTTAAGTAAGACCTGGTTCGGTCACGTCTCTTAAAAGTAAATGAAAATGAAAGATTAAAGTGGATTCAGCAGCGAACGATTATCTTTGACCACATGTTATCAACTAGATGGCCTTATGCCTTTAAGTCTAGGTTAATTATGGTTTTCTCCAACAATATCCAATTACATGACGAATAACCTTGGCATCTAAGGCAGGAACCTCTGATATGCGTCACTTCTTACCTCAAGAAGACTGTTTATCAGAGTTATCAGTGCTGGCTGCTGAAAAATCAGCCTGCTATTGTTATAGTCCCATTCAGAGCACGCTGTCTTCCAAAACATCCGAGCAGACCTGACAGACTGACGGCTGGGAGTACTTTGACATACTCTGCCAGAGGGAACTCCTGGGGGGAATAAGCCAACTGCATTCATTGCACTTCCTCCTTTGTAGTGTGTGGTAACATAGCTGGGGAATCCAGGGGAAGTCTCTCCTGTGAGAGACAAAGCAGCAAATACATAATAGGAAGTCTTCAGGTCATATTTCTGCTTTGCACTTATTTTGCTCCAGGTTCTTGTAAGGCCAGTAGTTGCAAATTACAAGGACAGAAATGTCTTGCACTGTGAAAAAAAAGCTTTTACAGACAGGGATCAAAGAGAGAAGCATTCCATTTCTTACTCGCCTTAGATCCCATAAGCAATAAAGACTTAAAAGCATTATTAGAACAAGTGTTATCACTAAAATGCTTCCTAAGAATAGATTAGAAGGTGATGTAGTTTGTAAAGTAACATCTTGTACTGTCTTAGAATAAGAAGAGTCATAAATTGGAAAAAGCAGGCATGAACTTCATTACAGAATTGTTTGGGATAGTCATTATTAGAAATAGCTATTTGATATGTATTATTTATTCATCAGTTTAGCTATAGAATGCACTAATCAACCAGGGCTTTGCACTTAATATATTTAAGTCTGGTTTGAATCTTGGGTTATTGCTTTAGAACCATGTACTGCCACAAGGAAAAATTATCTTCCCAGCACTTTACCAGAAAAAGATAAACTTTTGATTCATAGCTAATAAAACTTTTGTTAATAATTGAAGAATGTTGGTGATTAGAAGCAGCCTACAGTTGCTATACATGGATATTACAGATGAGATCTATCAGTCTCTGTTTCTTAGTGAATGTGAAAACATTCAATGGGTCATCAAGATGTTACAGACTAGATCCAAAAAATGTTCCTGAACTGGGATTTCAGAATTCCAAATAGTATTTTGTGCTTAAATCCAAGGATAAGACCCTGAAAACTCCCACTAAACTTTTGTTTGACATTGAAAATGCTTCAACACTCTGCCCAGTGCAAATTTCTTACTTTGCTTTCTTGCGTTTTAACTTTAAGACCCAGTTGGTGTCTGAAAGATTGGAGTGTGAGCGTACTCAAAAGGACCTCAGATTGAGACAGAGCTCAGAAGCCACTGCTGCTTTCATGTTTCCATCCTATTTGCATCCAGATAAGAAACATTTTTTCTGGAGTCCCCTTGGGCTCACTCCAGTTGGTGTTCTCAGTACATGCCAGGTACAGCTCGTCCCAAGCTTTAGCAGTGACCATTACAAAATAGGACTAGGAGGAAAAGAGATGCCTTTTCTTTATATAATAATAAAACTGAGCATGGAATTTATGTATCAGTTTAGCATTTACAAGCGTTACCCATAAATTGGGAGAGCAGGTTAAATTTCACTGTCTGCTGGGGGGAAGGCTTCTTCCACAACTTGTAGCTCCAAGCAGAACACCTTGCCTGCAGCATTAGGTGTGCTGAACAGGAACAGCCTTTCTATGCAATAAAGAATTCAAGGTTAGTTGTGTATGTGTGTGCAAGAGTGAAATGGGTTTGTAGTGCAATGGTAATTACATGCACTTAGGATGAGGGAGAATGGAAATCTTGTCTGAACTTCACATTCTTCTTGGATTTTATTATATGATGTCCATGGGGGACATCTAGTCCAGAGACCACAGTTCAGGAATGCTTCTTCAGTAGTGTGAGATTTTAACTGGAGCAGATTAAGCTGTAATTTCAAAATTTAATTTATTTTTGGCTTTTGAAGTCAGGCTTTTTTTATTTAAGATTTTTTAATTTTAAATTTTAAGTAGCTTTACAGTAACTCTCTGTGGTTAAAAAATTGGTCAGGTGCTTGTGAGCCAAATGAAATGCAGGACTGAGAGTCCTCAGGTGAACAGGGACTGTTTGCAATGAGTTTGTTCATATTCTTTTTCTAACTGGCTGGTAAGCTATATACAGATGCTTTCAAAGTCCCACTGGGACTGGAGTAACTATTTCAATACTTAATAACTTTAAAAAGACTGAACCTGCAGTTTTCCTGTTCCAGTGTTGCTGCTTTATTTCATGGATACGTATTAGAGTTCCCCATTTGAATTGACATTTGCAGTTCTCAGGCAGACTCAGACACAAATTGCTGTGATGTTTTGCCTCAGAAAAATTACAAATAACTTGCCTCAAAGTCTTGCATTACACACCAGCCAGCACTTTAGGGTAGCTTTATAATGACAAGGAAAATATAGACAACTGTTCTACCAAAAAAGATGCATTCATTCTGGTGGTCTGGCTTCGGAAACTTGATTAAAAACAACTTCTTTGTTTGTTTTTGCAACAGTCAAAGGGTAACTGGCAAGTGTTTGTGCACCAGCACTCATGGGAAAAAACAGCCTGGAACGTGGGAGCAGGTGTTGCATTGGCCAACTTGAAACAGAGGGAAGATGACTAAAACCCTCCTTCATTCTCATCCCTTGCCAAATTAAATCCAATTTAGAGAAATGTGTTGCTACACATCGCACCAACATTTAAAGAAGATAAAACCCCTGACTTACTTATTTTAAAACTGAGGCTGTTTTACAGTACCATAACAACTGCTCTTTCAAAAGAGATGCCACAGGATCAGTGAGCAAAGGGCATTAAGAGCAGAATTTTATGTCTTGTCAAACAGACAGCTATTCCATCAGCAGGACACTCTCACAAGCTGCACAACAGCACCAATCTACAGCTGACATGGGCACTACATCAGCTCCATCCCTCCCGTTACATCATCCATGTCGCTGTGTTAATCCAACTCATCTTCCTTTATGTCAGATGAGTTTACTACCACAAAGCTGGGTCATTAGAGATCTTACTTTTTAGCTCTAAGAAACTAAGCTTAATGAAGAAACATGGTAGAAACTGAAATTTTGGCTACAAAGTATTTTTATCAAAAAATTCCTGAACTCCACAGGGATTTTTTCCTTTTGTCAGAGTGGTTTAGTGCTCATTTTCTTCCACAAACGGAATTTCAGTTTTCATCTGTAAATACTGGATTCACAGATGCTATAGGAATTCCTCAGGTGAACCTTAACATGTCTGTCTCTTTATCCCATTTTCTTCTGTGACTGAGGTTACTCAGCCAAGCTGAACCTGCTGTGAGCTGTCTCCAGGGACTCCAGTCATATGCTGGCGTAACTCAGTGAGACAGACAGTGATGCACCTCCCACATAAAACACTGAAGCACACAGACCTTTAACAACCCTGCCTGTTAAACACCACATCAACTTTTCTGAATCTAAAGCTTGTTACCAGCCAAAGGATTTCCACTAAAAACTATTGGATTTGGGTCTCAAGTTTTCATCTTTTACTGAAATGTAATTACAACATCTAATGTCAGGAAGGCAATTTTTGTCAAACATTTCTGAAGAAGTTCTTCTTTCAGCCAGCTTAGGTGCACACTTGTTATCAAAAGCAGGTAAGTTTTTGAGTGGAAGAGAAGTGGGCATAATGACAGCGAAAATAAGGACAGGAACTGAATGATGGGCCCTGCCTATGTGAACCTGTACTTCTGGTGTAGCTCCTACCCAAGGGAGTTAAATATGTCCCTAATACGAGATCCTGCATCACATCTTGTTACTCTCGAGGCAGCTTCAGCAATAATATGAAAACCAGATGGATAGAGGTGCTAGTAGCTTAGTAATTCCTGCAGATGATCTTTCCATTTCGAGGAAGATTTCTGGCATGACAGTGTTAGAGGGATTTATGCTGTTTTGCGGAAGGAAGGCTTGAGGCTGCACAGCTGCCAGCCTAAAACCTTTCTAGATCTACTACTGGAAATTAACTTAAAATTAAACATCGGCAACACCTTCCCCCAACAAAGATTTGGAACAAGAAATGTCAAGTAGGAAATGTTCAGGGTGAAGAGAGAATTGTGCTGCTTCTGATTAAAATCAAAATCAAATTCTCCCCCATCCCATTCTAGGATTTCAGAAAGCTTTCCAGCACACATCTGCCTCCAGTTTCCTCTTTGTTTATTCAGTCATCAATTATCAAGAGACTTTTTGTTTTGTCTCAAAGAGCTGCACAATTTGAAGCAACTGTGGTATCTAAGATGGTTCTGCCTAAACCAAACACAGATTCCTTCATGGCACAGAGAAACTGGTTTGGATTAAAATAAAAATATCCAAAACCAACAGCATTTTCTCTGTAAACTGTTCTGAGGGCTATTATAATGTCATTTTTCCCCATGAAACAAATAATACACAGGCTTAAAAAGCCCTGAGTCTTGCTCTCAAACAACAAAAAATAAATGTGATTTGACATCATGATTTATGATGCTTCCATTCCTTTTTTTAAGAAAAGTGAAATATGTTAATAATTAAAGTAATGCAGATTTGTATTCTTCTGGCTTCTAAAGTATTATGACATGCACTTGCCTCAAGAGCCCTCTAGGACAAATGTACAATGACAGCAATTCCACTTGTGGCTTAAATGTGGTAGTTCCCTGGACATATTGTTACCTGTGATAAACCAGTGGATTAATGTCTGTTGTTACACTCCCTGCTGATAAGAAATCACGATAAGGCATCTGCCATTCATCTTCCCTTTCCAACAGAACTCCGTCAGTGACTGCCATTGTTTTTACATCATGTAGCTGCTAGCTGGGGACTCAAATAATTTATGCTACCCCTTAACTCACTTTCACATCTTCACAACTCCTTCCATACGGGAAGTTCCATGGTGATTTTAATTGAATATTTACAGAGTGGCTGGGTGTATTGGCAACTCTACTTGAGGTTTCCAAAGCAAAGCCAAATAATACCAGTTTAACAATGATTTTGTTGTATTGCAGATGCTGACCCAAGTTTGTAAATACAAAACTTGGGATACCAAGAGGTAAAGAAATTAAGTTCCATTAGAAAATCTTCACAGGGCAGTTATAGCTGAGGGAAGTAAAATTTCTGTCTTATATAGTGCATTGTCATGTATGCATTAATTAAATGTGAGGATCTCATTGTTGTATGTCAATAAACAAAGTTCCGCAATATGAGTAATTCCTTTGAATTAAGTGTTAAATTAAATTTGCTCTGTATTAGTCTATAAGATCAGTGTGAAATCCTGATCTAGACTTAAAAATCATTTTACCTTATGTTTCTAAAAGAAAAAATTTCTCATTGGACTAAATCACATTTGCCATTCCCCATAAACTTGTCCTCACATGAGTGTACAAGACAAATGTCTGATAAAGTTGTAGGTCGTATGCACAAATTGATGGCATGTGTACTCAAAGTAGGCAAATGATAAACGCACGCTTACAACCTGTCATAAATTATGAATTATATACATCCTAAGCATCCTCAATTGAATCTTAACTGAGCTGAATGGTCCTGAAGGTAATTTGTGGATACAGAAGTCTGCATGTTAGAGCAACTGTTGGGTTGAAGTCCCAATGGGTGTTGACTCTCTGGCAAAGTTCAGAGTAGCAGGAGCACAAGAAGAGCGAATTGGCTGAGTTGAGCAGCCACAGTGGAGGCCCCCAGGTCTGCCCTGTGTATGCTTTGGAGGATTTTGTTTCGACTACTTCTAATCTATGTCCATGGATTAGATGCCTAGTAGCAGCTAGAATGCACCAGAAGTGCTCCCAGAGCACAGGGCTTGCTCTTTTATGTGTGAAAGTTGTCCAGTTTGTCTATTCCGAGACTGCCTCATAATGCAAACTGGAATTTGCAGTATGTTGGGATTGAATCTCAAGGGCACACTCCTGAGATGTTCTAAAACACTGATGTGTACTCTTTCTTTACAAAAATGACCTATAGCTTCCGTAAAAATTGTCCTGTGCATTGATATTCACAATGTTGTGAAAATCAAAACCATATTTGACACATTAATGGCAGAATTTAGTCTTCATATCTAAAGATTTCATGATACAGTCAAATTTTCCACTCATGGGACAGTGTACTGGATCCCTTAAGCATTTGAAAAATCTTTTGTCATGCTTTCAATTTACTTTATTCAACCCAAATTCAGGAGCTATTCAGATGTCAGAAAAGGTCCTGCAGCTATGTCAAAGGGAGAGAGAGAGAAATTAAGACTTCAAAAAATGAGGAAAATAATTAATAAAAACTATTTTACACAAATACTTTTCTACAAATGTCCTGAAAACTTAGAACATGATTTTATGTTAAAAACCAATAAATTATCTTGCAGATGAGGTTGATTAGCCAATTTTTCTGTTATTCCCTATGCCTTAAACCTTAGGGCTTTGAACACAATGAAAAACAGTATCTGTACTCCAGGAGTAAGATTATTCTCCTTCAACTGCTCACATCCACTTCCTTTTCTTGAGGACTCAGTGGGGAAAAATAGGCAGAAATCTCTGAGTAGGATTCCTCAGACCAGTTTTAGACATCTGTTTTGCAATGATCTAAGTCTGAAGGAAGCACCTCTTTCTTGTTCTTTTCTGCTACAAAAGGGATGATTAGATGATGGCTAATCTTTGGTAGACTTTGAAGGTTTGTTACAGAAGATTACAGTCATTCTGTTAGATGAATTGCGTCCCAACTGTCTTCAGCATTATTTCCTCTGCAGAGTGAGAAGAATGCCCTGTGAGGGAATTCCAGCAGGAGAACTCTCTGAACTTTTCTGTAAGAAATACATTAATCTCTTGACATAGCCAGCTGCAATTCAGAAATTCCATTTCTTGTTGCTAAATAGAATTTCCATCATTTACTACCAATATTCACAGTCACACTCCATGATTTCATGAGCCCAGAGCCTCAAGTGTTTGGATCAGATCAGGGCTTGTGTATGCACAATGCTAGACACTGTGACTAGCCCTGGCACACAAACTTATTTCAATCTACTCATTTTTTGGCTGCAGTGAGAATATGTAAATACATGCTTAAGTAATTTGATGATCAATGCATGATCTAAGAGAACAACTTGGTGCTTTAAGAAGTTTGAGATGTAAAAGAAGGCAACATATTATAATTAGAAATTGTAAGTATTATAAAAAAATTTAAAAGGAAAAAGGAAGCTAAAGCCATCAAGGAAAACTAGTTATCCAGCTAACCAGGCAAAAGAACAGCAGGGTTTTGATTTGGTAATTTTCTTTTTTAATACTAGAGGTGAAAAAATTCCTACAAATATTATACTCCCAATTCTCAGTAAGAATGGTAAAATTATTACCAACATTTCAGAAAAGCAAAATTTTTTTAACTTATAATACAGCGCAGAGAAGAATATAGGAAAATGCCTTCTTAACCTGAGAAGTTTATGAGCATGTACAGCCAGGAGCTGAGTGCTTGAAAACACAGGAATTCCATGGCTTTCTCAGACATAAATCACTCTTACTAAGTGTAGTTACACAATAATCTGTAGGACATTGCAGAGACTCTGCAATTCCAATGTATCACCACATAATAATCAAAGAGGCAAAGATTAATTGCTAGAGATGAGCTCAAACCACAAATAATAAATTTGAACCTTTTAAATCTAAGTTTGAAAAGCCTTGGTCTGGAGATTCCATTATACTTATGCTATCATGAAGGGATGGTTGATGTAAAACTGTAAATAAGTATTTTCTTCTTCAATTTGGTCCCAAATTTGGAGTGCCTTTTCCCCCTCCCCATCTTTTGAGAGAACGTTATTACAGCAGTATGGTTAGTCACAGCAATTTTCAGTACAGAAAGTACTTTGGGTGAACACAACCCACTCATAACAGTTTGGACAAAGAAGATGGGAAACTACGTGAATGCAGTCCGTGTTTGGGCACGAGGTTAGGCATGAGGAAAAATCAAACTGTGAGGAAGCAGAGTGAATAGGCACTTGAAATCTATTTTCCAACAGGGGATCAGCAATAACTCATGTGACAAATACCATGAAATAACATATGAGATCATCTTAAGTAAATCAATCAAGCCACTGTTCCTCTGCTTTTCTAAGAAGTGCTTAGTTAAAAAAATAAAAAGGAAATATCTGTGAAACAGAACAACAGAACTCAGGATTCTTCTTCTCCTACATGTGTGTGCTCCCCCAGATGCGGGGGCCTATTTCTTATCCTCCTGGAGTCATACCCAGCATTTGTGCTTGCGCAGGGTCAATAGATGAAACAGAGTGCACTTAATCCCAACCTGTGTTGCCTTTACTTTGGTAGGCAAGAAAAAAGTGAGTGCTGTGAGGTTTAACTATCCTAGGATGATGTAAGTTCAGAATTAAAAGGTTGAACTTTCACTAGATTATTACAGAAATGGGCAGCAGAATGCAACCCTTCTGTCTGCAGCATGCTTCGGACAAAAAGGGAGACACTCAGCTTTGCAGTCTGCTAGAATTTGCAAGTGTTTGTAGCCATGCTTTGCGTGCAACTGCTGGATAGGACTTGGAAACCTGTAGCTTTTTCCTAAACATGATATGTGGTGAGATTCTCAGACAAGTCAAAAGACCTTTCTGATAGAAAGAGAAGCTGAAGAGTCAGGGGTTTAGCATATTTCTAGTTGGGGGACTGGGGGGCTTTTTTAATCATCTCTTGAGCTTTTGAGTCTCAGCTGGATCTCCTGGTCCCAATGAATGGCTTTAGCAGATGTGGGCAACACAGTAACACTCACTTCTCCAGAAAGCCATCATGCTGTGCTTACATTATGTAGGTGCTGCCAAATCCTCGTTACTGCATTCTCTACAAGTGCCCTGACACTCCCATCTCTTTCCTGTACCAGGCTCAGACACAGGGGAAAACTGTATATGATTCAAGTAAATCTTTATGCGATAGAAAACCAAGAACCATAAATTACATCTAGAAAAGTGTTTTATATGCATGCTCAAAAGGCTAAGGCCAGGTTTTGTCAGGCACCCTTCTGAAAGAGAAGTAGTTTCAGTCTGACCTGAATTACAGGACAGAACTGGATAAACAGGTGGTCACTGTCACTCAACTACCAGCCTATATAATTACCTAAAATAGTAATTAGATCAAAATTACTTGAATAATAAGATGTTATTAGAGAACTGCTCTTTAAAATATTCTAAGGGCATGAGGAATTTGAATTTTTTTTTTTAATCATTTCTTACCCAAATTAATCAAATGGTCATGAAAGTAGAAGCTGGATTTGATATTTACATTCTTTGTGGTTTTAGGCACAAATCTTATCGTAGTAAAGACAAAGAGTTCCTACTTGTTTAGCCTGAAACCGTAACACGGTGATGAAGTGGCACAATGATGTTGTGTGTACACCATAAAGTCGTTGACAAAGGAGTTGCTGTGGTGGCCTCATGCCCACTGGTTTGCCATTTTCTGTCTCAAAGCAGCACACCGATGTAGGCAGCCTGGCATCTCGGCCTTCCACATAAAGCATGGGGTGATACACCAAGCCTTTAGCCTGCTCTGTACCACTATGGCCAACAAGTCACGAGCGTTTTGGAGTAAACAGGTGAGATTTAGAAAGCATTGCACTTCAGGAAGATACCATCAACTTGGGGAGGAGGTCTTAACTGATATGAAGGAGCAATAAGCTTCTGTTTCAGTGGTAGTAAGGATACAGAGAATCCACTTTTTAAAATTCATTTACAAGCATAGTTGCAATATCAGGAGTTAAGTCTTATTTTTAAATTGTGTTAATATACTGGAATGTTGTTTCAGAGATAAATGGGAAAAGTGTTTGAAGTCATTTGAACATCTCTACTCAATTGGGTAGAAGAACTACAGTTCCATAGGTCCTACCTATACAATACTCCTCTCATCAGAATAAATTGTTGGTAGAGTGGCAGTTGGAGTGTGAAATATAAGTGAAAACCTTGAAGCATTGACTTATATGTTAAAATTTGAATGTATCTAGATTAAGAGGATATCAAAAGGAGACATGATGTTTATCTTTCTGTATGCATTCACACCATTGCTTCATAAATGGAAAAAACCTGCTTCTCTTCATCCTGTGTTGCAAGCTGCTCATGGAATAGAAGCCTATCTTTTTGTAGCAGACATCCTAAGCCTCTCCCTTCCGACAGCTATGAAATTCTGAGTAATCCCAATGGGCAGTGTAGCGACGAGTATAGATTTCTTGCTAGTCACTGTAGATTTTGGGCCTTTTCCCCATAAATATGTTGCTTAATTTTACAAAACTTAATTCATGCGTTTATTGCATCTCATTTGCACAGACAGAATACTTAGTCTGCATAAGGTCAAGTGCACGTGTAAGTCTTTGAGTGACTGGCATATAAATAGTCCTATATTTGGCTATTTAGAACACCATTGCTCATGCATGACTATCAGTTTCAGCAGAAGTTTTGCGTGTGCAAGAGATACAGGGTCACATTTCAAATTATGTCAGTGAGGGCTCCAGGAAGCTTTGCACAACTGCAAAGCTTCACCAGTGCAGAACCATTTTGTTAGATGCCTCATTTCTTTTTCTCCCTTTGCTGCTGGGCAAGTTGACACACTTAATTACTCTTCAGTAGTTTTTTTTCACCCATTAGGTTATATGGTTATTTACCTGATCAAGTTTTGCAAAGTAAGTTGTAATAGACTTTTTTTTCCGCCACTGGTGAAGGTGCCTTCAGTGGTTATATAAGGCAGAGACCAGCCAGGCAGAGCCTTGCCAGTACCCCTCTCTCCTGGCTTTCAACACAGTTGTTATTCCAGTAACATCTCTCTCTCTTAAGCTGTGGCTGCCAACTCTGTTCAAATGTGTGGTGGTTTTCTGCTGTGGGCAAAGAGCCACCAAGACTGAAGCTGAATCCACGAAACTAATTTCATGGCTAAATGCCGATTCCTTTACCCGTAACTCTTCATGGGCAATAAATGGTGGAAGTATGCCACAAAACAACTTTTTGGGGGATGGGGGAGATAGACACCTCTCTGTGCTGGAATATGAAAAATTTTATTGCCTCAAAGCAACAAAGTTATGTATTAGTAGTCTAGAGAATTAAAAAAAAAAGGTGGCACTGCCCCCAATTTTTTTTTAATAATTGATTTTTTGTTGTTGTTGTTTTTGATTAATTTTAAATGGCTATTTGCGAGGAAACTACTTTTATTCCAAGCAAGGATTCATTTGTCTGCTTTTGCAAGGATTAAGTCTGCACCAAATGGGAAACAAAACTCAGCCACATCATTCCCGTCTGCGTGGAATTTACAGTAATGAAAAGAAAGCACCTCAGCCTTTTGCCATGGGGCATCTGGAAGGCTTGTGTTTTCATCTTACTAACCAGCTCCTTAAGGAGGGCAATTCACATTTCCCCTGGAAGAATTTCTGCAGAGAGCAGAGTTGGCCAGCAAGAGATGTGACCTCTTCAAAATCTACCCAGCATTTCATTAAGGAGTAAAGACTAAATCTGGTGCTGAAAGACTGCTTGTTGGAGTAAAAAACTAAGTAATTTGCATTTATCATCCATCCCCCTTACTTCACTATCATCAATCAGGTTGAACAGATTCAAACTGAAGGGAATTTAATTTTGTATGTGTTGTGATGGGTGCAACAGCCTATTTTCTATACAGCAGATATAAGGATAACCATGCCTATTCTGCATAAACAGGTATTTATTTATGTAAACAAAATTATATATATATAACCCAAAACATATAAAAATTGAAGTTTCTCTTCTAGTTGGCAGACCTTTTCTCCTTCTGTACTAGTCCTACAGCTTGATAAGGGAACTTACTTTTTCCAGGTCAGAATCTTAAAACTCAGTGCTCTGCCATATAGAGGTTACTGAGTTAGCCTTGGAGGAGCTAGTTAAGGAAGTGAGAACCGGTTAAGTTGCCTTAACTTACAAGCGCATATGCAATCCTTCCCAGCAGAGTTAATTAGCTTAGGCATCCAACCAGCAATTTTCACAGCAAACTAACCCAATTATCTCTGCATGATATGATACTGTGTCATGTCTGAGCCCAGAATACGTCTGCATATGGGAAAAATTAACCTCAGGTTGTGCCACTGAAAATAGCAGTGGGTGCTCTAGCGAGAGGGATAGTTCCCTTCTGCCATTCATAACATGAATCTCTAGATTGATAACTGCAGTGAGTACATTTCTATAATCTCAATTTTTGTGCTAACTATAATTTTTTAAGTCAAAATCATTATAAGTAAAGAGCATGAGGAGCCCAGGGTTCTAACTTCCAGAATGCAGCATAAAGCAAAAGTTTTTTGACATCCTATTCAGCATTATCAGACAATTTTTGCACGGCCAAGTGCCCTCACTAACTTGATAACAGTTCCAATTTAAGCAGAACAGTTCGTACTTTCTTCCTTGCCCTGGAAGAGCTGATGAACTTCCATTATTTCCTGGAAGACTTGGAGACTCAAGGGAAACCTCTGATAACACACTTCCATTGACAGTGTGGTATTTTCATTACTTGTATTACTGTAGAACTTCAGCTTCTCATTGTAATTATAAATTTATTCTTCTTCTTCCTAAGAAGTGAGGAAGCACTTATCTTCCCATTTTTCAAAGGACAATGGATGTACAGGGTTCAAAGTCTTATCCAGTGCAATTCTCAAGAAAGCTGTGATATATTTAGGATCCAAACACTTCAGGTCTTCAAAAGGCTAAGGTGGGCCACTGACCAACTTTCTTCTGTGACAGTTATCAAGGTTGTGTTGCTGTAACTGGTTTAACATATTGTCCTGGTTTTGGCTGGATGGAGTTAATTTTTTTCTAAGTAGCTGATACAGTGCTGTGTTTTTAATTTAGTTTGAGAATAATGTTGATAACACACTGGTGTTATAGTTTTTGTTCAGTAGTGCTTGCTCTAAATCAAGGACTTTTTGGTTTCCCGTACTCTGACATTGGTGAGCAGGTGGTGAGAAATTGTATTGTGCATCACCTGTTTCTCTTGGGGTTTATTCCTCTCTCCCTTTTTCATTACCACTATTATTATTGTTGTTATTATTACTATTATAATGTTTTATTTTGTTTCAATTATTCAACTGCTCCTGTCTCAACCCACAAGTTTTACTTTTTTCTGATTCAGCTCCCACTGCGGGGGGGAAGTGAATGAGTGGCTGCATGGTACTTAGTTGCCAGCTGGGATCAAATCGCGACACAGATAGAAGTGTAAAGAAACAAGCACAATATAAGAAATAAGAGGGAGAATTTTCTGTAATGACTTCAAGTACAGATAATTACATTAACATTAAACATATTCTGGTCAGAGGACGTAGCTATTATCTATTATATCCTCAGGAAACACTGCTAAGTGACCTTTTAATTTTGTTATTTTTTACACTTAAATTATAAATATCCATCACTCTGATGCTGAAAGATGAGGCATTAAGCTAATTCTATGCTCTTAATCTCAGGTTGAGTGATATCTAGTCAGTGCCTGGAAAAGTTACGTACTTTCACTATAGGCATTGTAAGCATTTTGGCATTTTTTGATCTATTATTTACTGTTTTCTAGCAGGAAGATAGGATTTTTACTGCAAACCCCTCTTCCTCAACCTTTATAGAAAAAGAACTTCATACACATAATCCATGATACCTCAAGGAATGTGGACTCAGTGGCAAGCCTGGCATTACTTCTAAAAAGCTCTAAATTTGAAGCTAATCCAGAACCAGTACTATAAAGCAGATACAGACATTTTCTGACAAAACCAGCTGCTGCCATTTTAGAGTACAGCTTGATAATGTGCGGTTTCAAGTATGAACTGATCTTGCATCAAAGATCCCTGAAGAAATACAGTCAGTACTCCAGGCTCCTGTGTTTCTTTTCTTACTAGAGTAATTACCCTCTTGCAGTTGCTGGGACTTGCCCTCTAGATTTCTGTCAGCATGGTGTCACTCTTCCATTAAATGACAGCACGAAATATGTTTCAGCATATTTCAAAGATGGAGCATTCAAGAACGATGTCCCTCTCTGAAGGCACGCTGTGCTTTGTTCACTGGTTACACCCACGGACATTAATGATGTCAGCCTTGCATTGATCAGTGACAAACCGTGTTACATTCTCTTGGAAATTCAATTCCCTTGTGAAATATGAGATTGAGCATTACATGACACATTCAACACAAAGTCTCAGGCCTTTTTGGCTGCACAGTTTCTCGTTCCTGCTCTTCCCTACAAGTTCAGTATGAAAGGAGAGGTGTGCAGAATGGACACCCTCTGGCTTTACAGCACTACCAGAACCACACAGATTTCTGTGATAAATTGAGACAATGGAGCTTGTCTCCAGTAGTCACTCTCAGAAAAAACAGAGTTTCTGCTGTGTTCGTATTTGTTAGTTTCTTCTTCCCACACCTCTTACAGAGCCAGTTCTGGGATAATCAAATTGTGCTTAGAATAGTTTCAGCTCTGTACCTGACTTGGAATACCTTGGGGTGAAATGTAAAATTCTGCATTATGTATGACAGTACAGTGCTTAATTTGTTAGAGACACTGAAAAATAACAATAGTAGGCGAAATATTTTTTCATACAAGAGATGGAACCTCTGAGAATCAGTTACACTTTTGGCACGTGCTCTTGGAGTCATTTTTACATTCCTAGTAGTTTCTTTGCACAGCACAGCATATGTTCTCATTCTTGTATGTGTATATACTACGAGACATAGGTAAGAATATATGTAATGGAAACAAGATCTTGTACTTCTCAGTTCTCCTAAAGAATTGTTTGCACTAAGACGGATGTCAAACTCCCAATTTTGGACTGACTTGTCGTAAAAATGCCAAATGAAATGATGAACCAACACGTGCAGAAGGGTTTTTATTTTGTTCTCTCTCCCATCCCCCATTCTTCCCCCTAATGCATAATAACATTTGCACGGATATAACTTCCTTAGAACTAGAGTATTAGGAACTCAATTGTATTTACACTGTAGATTATAATTGGCATGATAAAGGATCACAAGTGTATCTTTTTTGTCAGCTTGTTCCATTAAGAACTTCTAACCATGGATCATTGATGTAACAGATCATTATGGCCCATTGTGTCAGTTCATCTGTTGGGATCTGTGCACTACAAGCATGACAGATTTCCTCTGCAGCAATTATAGTCTATTGTGACAATAGAATTTAATGAATATAAACAACAAACCACATAATCTGTTATTACAGAGCACAGCTATGCATCCAGATGGGAATTAAGTTCCTAGACGCTGCCAGTTGCAGTTTAAAAAATGGTGGCTATTTCATTCTTCACATTATTAGATGCAATGCTCTAATTTACAGCATATATTTATCTCTTCCCTGGCAGGTCAAAGGTCTTCAGAATTTAAACCTTGCTTAATCTGCAAGTGTTCTCTGATTTCATTTTTTTTCTGAGTAAACATTATCTCTTAGGTTTTTAGACGCTTACTCCCTGCCTTTCACTGTGGTACTAGTTTCAGTGCTAGCATTATAGACAAAACAAACAACCACAATAAAATTGGTCACAGAAATTAATGAAACATAGCAGAATATTCTTTTATTGTTTATAAAGAAGAGACACTTCTACTTAATATTAATTTTTACAAAGCTACACCAGCACAAATCTGTAAAATCACAGTGGCTGAAATTTTCCTGACTGATGCAGCCAAAGATCTGATCTAGAGACTTTTGATACATGCTTGGGGAATTAACTACTGTCTTTAGAAGTAGAGATTTTCAGCTTTTGAATATGAGTTCTGGACTTCAGCACATCAGAGCTTCCAATTACAGTGTTGGTACAGCTATATTTTCATTTATGCACATGGACACTACTGGAATATATATACTTAGTTTAAATAATCAGAAGTTCACCATAAAGAATATATTAATGAGGGCTACATGTGGATGAGCTGTGTAAATGCCGTTGTGGATCATCATGGTCATTAGCATGTACTTTTGAGAAGAAATTCCCAATTAAACATATTTCTATACACACACACTTGAAAAAAAAAGGGAAGAGACTCTTACCCTTACCTAGCATGCGAACACATTTGGCATTCTGGTCAGGACTATCAAATGAGATTTCTCCGCACCTCTGGGGGAAAAAAAGATATATTTTGTTAAAGTCTCTGTGATAGTACCCCTGTCCTCATCCTCTGATACCTCTGTTTATGTTTTGGAACTAGAAATTTTCAAGACATTGTAAAAATGTCAAAATGGAAGTCTTTTCAAGTAGCCAAAGTTTGAGAAAAAAATGGATATCAGTAATGTGCTAGGATGGGTCAACACTGTACTTCAGGGTGTTCACCGAGGAAAACTCAAGGTAACGTCTATTGCCTTTGGATCTGTTTTAAGCTAAGACTGATGTTTGCCCCTGTCATCAAGGATGATTGTCTTCCTATATATTCCCAGTCAAGGAACATCATTAGAATTATGATCAGAATACAGAAATGTTGGGTTGTTTTCAAAAACAAGACATTTATGAGTTTATGCAGACAGGCCTGTCAGTTTAGCTGCCAGGAGAAACATAATTGGTGTGGCTCATGGGTCTGATCCAGCTTCAGTTAAAGACAATCAATGGACAGATCCCACTATCTTCAGTAGTGGTTTCTTCAGGTGCTACATAAAAGATTCAGTTTTGTATCACTGCACTCAAAGCTCATGAGAGGGGCTTAAGGACAGCCTCATATTTTATAGGTAAAAGTGGTCTATACTTCCTTACTTACGTACTTATGGTTTTGGTACCCATGACCAAATAGAATAAAAGCAGAGTGAGTAAAGTTTGGAAAAATAACTGAGAGCTGTCCATTTCCCTTCCTCTTTCTTTCTGTCCCTTATGTACTTTCTCCTTTTTAGCACCTACGGTGAAGTTATTAGTACTGGGGGGTTTTTTGCTTTTTTTTAATTAATGAAAGTTTCATTGCAGCAAATATTAAAACCTACAAAGAATCAGGTAAGTAGAAAACCTCAGAGCATCAGAGAAGATGAAGCACAGCAGCAGTTTCATAAATGAACAACACATTTGGAACTCACTATTTTTAAAAGACTCTTCACCTCCCTCACACTGAAATAAACACAAATAAACAAACAAAAGTCCCACACAGAGTCTTTTCATATATCAGTACATCTAAAAAGAGCAAACAGATGCCTGTATTAACCTTCCTAAGTGGGAACACATACTACTGAAACATTGAAAAAGAAAAACAACACCTTGCATTTCAAAGTTAATTTTACCAATGCTCCTATACAAGCTCCCTGTCAGGAGAAACAGATATTTGATATTTATTCTTCTAAGAAGAATGCTGAAATATAGGCATCTTTTCACAGAAGTCTCCCAGCTGCTTCTTCTCAAGCAAGCATACTTAGACAAACACAGACGGAAGAAAGCATGTCAAAATTCACTGCCCACCTCACCCCTGGAGTTATGCTACTCTGTGAAAACCTTTGGTTATTTTTGATTCAGTCCCTCAGAGGTACTGTATGTTCCAGACACATTTATATAAACATCACATTTCAGGCTGGCAAATGGTGTCTTACAATATCTAACAATACTCACCAGTCCTAGTGTTATGAAATTGGGAAAATGGCTAACATTCCCCAGAGCCCACTAAGATCCCACGGGATCCCGTGTGATGATGGATGAACTTTGAAAGCTTTGCAAGCAAGATTCAGATAACTGTATACAAGTTCACAGCTTTATCTGAATTCCCTTTATGCCTACAACCCACAGAACTGATTGAAAATCATGTTACAACAGTCAGCCTAGGAGATTTTTCACCACTACCACTGCAGCTGGAAATACCAGGAGAAAGAGCTTCTGCAGCAATTTAATTTCTGTTGCCAGTAAAAGTTCATAGGTACCTGTCAATGGGATGAAAAATAAACTGTTAGCAAACTGCTCAGAGCATCTGAAAAAGACTTAGTTGGTTCCTGGATGTGTAAAGTGGCACAGAAATACAGCAGGAACTCACTTTTGCTCATCCAAAGAATAGAGTTGTTGGCACAGTTTTGCTGTTAGCAAATGTTTTCCATGAACAAGAAGTGAGGAATGATTTCAGGATTTAATCTTTAGGATTAAATTGGGACTTTTCCACAAGTGCTATGAATTCCTCCCAGGGCTGGATAAGCTTCCTCTGTCCTTTTCCTGGACTGGCTTACTTCCTTTTCTGGTTTAGGTTTGTTCTGCCTGCTAGTACATCGTGGTTGGTACTGTGAGATGTGGCCAAGAGTCTCTCCAGACCCAATCCATTCCCAAACTAATCTTACAGCAGCTGCTCATTCCCTCCTGAAAACATCTAAGTTGGCTATAGAATCAGTAATGGATCTATCAGAGAGAAGGAATAGGAATTTGACATTAGATGCTGGTTATTCTGCTTTTTAATTTCAACCAGTCAGAAAACAGAGCGAGAAGAAGGAGTGACCTCGGACATATCTGAGTTTGGGATACTTTACATCTCAGTTTGGGCTTCATGCCTGGGCCAAGTGCAGTATTGGTTGGACTGGCTCTGCCATATGCAATCCTGGATGTTGGGCTGGTGAGTTCACAGAGGCATCCCTGCTGAAAATAATACCACCAGTGTTCAATTTCCCTGGAATGCGAGAGCCTTTGTTGTTGAAAATCTTAAAAAAACTGTTGTGTTTTGAATTGGTCAGATTTAACAAAGAAATGGGTAAATACAAGTAAAATTCAACCCTCCGAGTCTTCATTTTACACTCATATATTTTGAATAACTGAACTCTGGACTAGACTGGTTTTTTTTCTCTTTCTGGAGGAAAGGAAGGCATAGGTGTTTTCAGTGAATAATATTTTCAGTAATAGAGGTGTATTTCTACATAGAATTGCAGCCTGCAGTTCATTACACATGTGAATTTTTTTTTATATTTATATAAGAAAAGAAGGTAATAAATTATCTACTCTCAACTCCCTTTTCTGAGATTGGATGCATGCCATGATGTTGAGTCTGTTACACAAGCCGCAGTGTAGTAAACTAGAATGGAACTTACACGTCCCCCATGGAAAAGAGACTGAATCATGGAGCAGCTGGACATGGAGCTTAAAATAAAAGAAAGTGAAAAATGAGAATAGGGACAAAAGTACTTGGAATTCAGAAGAAATGTGGCATGAACTCAGGTCATTTAGTGAGATAAGTAAATTGGAGAGCTTGAAGCCAGCCTGGATGACTATGATGGCCTGGTACCACTTGTCAGGAAAGGGAAACACTGAAAGGCACAGGCACTATCTTCCACAGAGAAAGGCTCTGTTGGAGAAGGGTGCTCTCAGACAAGATGACCACTTTGCAAGACACTGTGGGGAGTACACAGGAAAATGGGCAGACATCTGCGAGAAGCCCTGTACAACAACAGTGTAAATAAAACTGCAACAAAGCAGGGCATAATTAACAGGGAAAAAATTCATGCAGAGAACGGATGGAAAATCTACTCTGTGTACTAATGCAGTAACGCATCTCATGTTACTTCTCTGGTATTACGGGATCATTCATAGGCTGGGTTTCCATTGCCAGCATGCCTGGGCTCACACCAGCTGCACTGGAGGACTTGAGATATGTAGCAATAAACAGGGTGTATATGCCCCAGCCAGAATAAGCTTTTAGCTTGTTGGGGTTTTTTGTTTTCTTTTTTAATGGTGTGGAGAAGACTTTACCTATGAAACAACTGGTTTTGAAGTCATTCTATTCAAATTCTATCTGTATGATAAATTAATGCATTACTTATTTTAAGGAGGAAGATGCAAATCAAGTAATTGAAATAAATGGGTCTAAACTCTTTCTTATGACAAAATTCAGCAAGTAAATGTCTGAAAGTGTTTTTCATGAGAATTACAGTAAGTTAATTTGTTATTAACATGTTAATTTTCTACTTATTAAAGGCATATAATTAACACTGATCCAGCATTTAACTATTTTAATCATGTTAGATTGTATAGTGTTTTAAAAATATAATAGGAATTTTTCTGGCATGAAATTTGAACATGTGTAATTTTGACCTTTTTAAGCTGCAGACAACCAAGTTTTGTAAAGCCAGCTTAAAAGGTTATTGGAGCAGGAACCATATTTATAGGCTTCTTCACTCTGATCTGTTGTGTTCTGCATGTCCTGAGTATGGAGTTCAACACGTCTCTTCCAACATGCAATAATCAGGGAGGTACTTGATATACACGACCAGCCAATCATGACAATAAATATTGGATCATTTTCTTTTTGCGGGAGGTGACAGGTATTATTGTACCTCCAAATAGACGAGGTGTGTTAACTGCACATTGATTGCATACCAAATATTTTTTAAGAATCTATTGATTTCTTTTTTTAAAGTAACCTTCAGTTACTGTGCTTTGCTCTTACCAATAGTAGATGGAAGTAGATTCTACATAACAATATAGTTTGGTGAAAGAGCTTTTTCCTTCTTCCTTTTTTTTTTCCTACAGTACTACATATAATTTCTTATTCCTTTAGAAAGTAGAGTTAAAAGATATATTCATAGATACAACTGATTAAAAGAATTTAAAGTTGAGCAAAAAGCTTATATGCTTTTATGAATAGATGGATAATCTCAGAGGCAAAAAGTGCTACTGTTATTCATATTTCTGTTTTCCTATTACATTCCTTTCTCCATCACCTTTAAAAAGTACTTAAATAAAGTTCTCTAGTACGTAAAAACATCATTCTATTTGCCTTAGGATTATACATGTAAAATCTGTTAGTGTGGAAAACAACACTACTTTGTAAGTCTTAGCAAACTTCTATAAAAACAACAGGCCACTCATAAATAGCTGAAATCTAAGGGCAATATTTCAGCAAGAGTCAGGCCACATGCCTTTCATCTCCAGGCTGCATGGGAGGCCTTTTAAGCTTGATTCACTTGATAAACTATCAGAGTGTAGGAACTGTAGGATATCCAAGGCCTCGTGCTTCCCCTTCTGCCTCTCCTCCTCTCTGACAGGGACAAGAGAAAGTATGGGAACTACCAAAGCAGACTGACGTGTGTAATCTATCTTACCTGCAGCCTTTTCACTATCACCTCCCCCAAACTGAAAGCCTTGTAATAATACCTGCCAGTGATTAATTCAATTTTTATGCAAAAAACAAGGAAGTTCCCTACCGATACTCTGTAATCTTGAGATGCACTTAAATGTCAGATACTTCTGAGTTTTGTTGAACTTTTATCCACGGTCTTTGCTGGCCTTAGCAAAGGAAATAAAGCCACTGTTTTTATTTGCTTAGAGATAAAAGCTCCTTTTCGCTGTATCACACTGTATTTTAATTTTAACAGGCCCATATTTGAGCAATTTTCTCTGAAGCCAATAATTGCAAAAGCTCACCCTATTCACGTGACCTTGAATTGATGACTCTGCATTTTTCAAGAATTTTACTTAGCCTTTCTTACATGAAAACATGTGTATAATGAATACAGCTTGAGAACTACATATATAAACATTCTCATGGGTAGCAAACACTACTAGAACCTTTCAGCTGATGAAATTGCCCAAAATCTAGAAAAAATTGTGATTGGTTTTATGTACTACTTCCCAAGGACTTGTTAACAGTTCCCATAATGATTATAGATAAAATCTTATACTTACTTAAAAATTTGGACCTACATTAGGCAAGTCAAGGGTTTCACTAAACTGGGCTGAAAATAACTCCACTTCCCTTGAACTGGTGTGTATCATGTGTATGTCTATCCACTTAAAACTATGGTGTAGTCACAGCATACTGATGACTGCCTTTAAAATACTATTAGCAGCCAGAATGCTGCATTTTTTTCTATTCAAATTACTACTATTACATTGCAACTATTATATTGCAGTTGTACTGTATTTAATGGGTTTCCAGCTTCCCAATTTATTATCAGCATTGAGGCATACTTAAACTGAAAATTCAGGTTCTATTAACACCTGGATGATTTTCTGCAGAGTAGAATTGCTGTATCTGGGAAGACTTGTTTTGAGAGTTCATCCCTTTCCAAGTTTTCCCAGTGAAAGGGAAGGTTTCTCTTCCCTCCAAGAAATTAAAACATGTGGCTCAAATAACCTTTCAACACTGTCTCTGTCAATGTCCAGCAGCACCCAGGCACTGCATTTCACTCTGGAATCTACCACGCTGTAGACCCTCAGCTAGTCTGAACAGAAGGCACAGCAAACTAAGTAATTGCAACTAAATTGAGCAATAATTTCCAACTAACCATTGTTGCCAGTAGTCAGCATCTTGTTTGTGGGCTAAATAGCCCGAGGTGAACCTTTAAGCAGTTCGTTTTACCACAAACCTGTGATTTACTATGGTTAAGAGTGGTTTGAAATGGATTAATGTTACTGGAAAATGGATATAGCAGTTTAACTGCTTTGTTTTCTTCTCAAGTCAAGGAAAAAAAAAGTTTAACAGTGTGTGACTTCATTAGGGAGGCGCCAGTAGCCCTGACCCCCATGAGAATCTGTCAGTATTTCAATACGGCATCCCTACTTTTAAACGTTTATAACAGGGGCACTGGGAGCCAAATTCAGAATTACTAAGCAATAAAAATGTTGGGTTTTAATAAGCAGTAAGTCACAGTCGAGTGTGCATTAACAGGCGAGGCACAGCTTTCAGGCATGTTCTGAGGGGGTGCCATCATCCACGAAATGTTAAAGAGCAGACTAGTTTTTCTCCCTCATGGGATGAATCTGTATTACAATTCATTTTCTAGTTTACATTTAAGAATGTAAAACATCTGTAGATTACCTAATGGATCCTCCTGCCTCAAAAACACTTCTAAACAGGAGGGAAGATGGGAGGAAAATATCAGTATTAGAGAAAAGGCATATATGTTCTCTCTATTTATTGTTGCTCTGATGTGAAACATCAAAGTTCTCTGTATTTAAAACATTTCCTGGACCACATAATTATCTTTCCTCCTCTGAATTGTAGAGCTGGGCTGTTCTCCTAGTTGCTTTCCATGGTCACAGCCATTTTGACTTTCACTTTCTATTGAAATATGTAATGGGAGGAAAATATGGGATTAATTTGTGAAAATTTAGGTCTCAACTTCAACCACATGTTTTTGTCACACATTTCCCACCAATCTACTGGATCAAAGCCTCAGAAGTACCAGCTGACACACTACTCTTTCCAATAACCAAATCAAGGGTCTGTGGGAGATTGAATCTCCTGAAGAGTCTCCTCAGGCTGTTCAAAGCAATGTGGGATGAATTTTGGCACCTGCTTATTTGTGTGTGCCCACTGCATACGATATGGTTTACAAACAAAAGCACAGTCTCAGGAAGGACAGGAAGACTGGGTGCCAGTAAGATGACACAGGCATCTGCCGAACACGACTGTCTCCCTGACCGCTTCCTGAGCAGTACCAAGCACTAGTGGCCACCTGCTTCTCAAGAGCTGGGCATTCCTAGTTCCCTAAACCATTGGAATATGCTGAGGCAGTCCTGTTTCATCCTTTCTAGAACTTCATTTTTAAGGAATAGGAGTTGGTGAGAACAACCCATGCCAAAAGCATACCAGCAATTAAGTAATGTGTTCACAAGTCCCCGGCTTTCACTCACTTTCTGGCGTACTTAGGTAACAGAACTGGCACTGGACCAAACAAACCACATAGGAGAGAGTTAGAAGTCATCAAATAAACCTGAAAACATATGTGGAAGGTCTTGTCAAGTTGACAGCTTCAGCAGAAGTGAAAAGAGAGCGCTTAGAGGCAGAAGGCAGGAAACTACTTTTCCCTAGTTCCTTGTTTGTGCACCACACACTGCCTGGGTCTGAAGGTAGTAGGGTCTCAAGGACAGCTGCTCAATGACTGCAAAATTGTCCATCTTGTTAAAAGAGAGCTTTTCCCTTTCTCTTTTCTCACTCTCTCTTCTTGCTGTTTGCCTAAGGTAACTGTGTCTGGCATCTGTAAGGAACTGGGCAAATAAAACTTGGTATGAACAAATTCCTTTCTGCAACACTCTGAGGCCCCATGATGCCCGAAGGAGACCCAGGCCCAGTTGCTGTGCAAACACCATGTCACGCTGTATCTCCTGGGTTTATTGCCGACCGCTTAGAGTTTCACTCCCAAATTTGCCCCTGGTTATATTTTTCAAACATTTTGAGCTCTCCCACACTGTACTTATTTTTAAGCTCTTTTGCCACTACAAGCAATATTAATATATAAGTGCTACCTTCAGCAGTTCTGCAGAATTGGCCCAATAACAAAGTTTTGTGGGCACCTGTCCAGCATGTTACCAAACACATACTGCAAAAATGGGCATCTATTTAGCTTGTTAACACATGCTTCTACAGTCATAGCTATCCATTACAAGTACTTATTGTACTTATGTGTAATACTCATTAAATATCTCCCTCACTGGACATATTCAAGAACTGTCTGGATTCAATCCTGTGCCATGTGCTCTAGGATACCCTTAAGCAGGGAGGTTGGGCCAGATTACCCACTGTGGTCCCTTCCAACCTGACCCATTCTGTGGTTCTGTGATACTCTTACAGCAGTGCAGCTTAGAAGAGGACATTAAACCAAAAAAAAGAGTGACCTTAACACTGAAAACATGGGTTTTATAAATTCAAGGACAGCCAGCATACATCATGTTTCTACATGCAGAACACACGGAGCTAAAAAACAGCATTGTTTTGACAGGAAAAATTTACATTTCAAAAATTGTCATATTAGACATTGTGGAAGAACACCTTCTGCGTTAAAAGAAAGTGTTGTTGGTACTAACATCTCTTTGTCAACTTTCAAAGTGGGATTAATAACTTACCTGGAGCCATATGAGTGCCATTATTATCAGGAAATACTTAGATGCTACTACAGTAATCCCTATGAACATATTTCAGATACAGGGAAATCCGCATTATTTTGACACATTAGCTACTGTTTCCAAGGTTGCAGTCTTTAGGAGTAATGCTAAAAAGACTAATTTTCTCCCTGAAAATAATTCCCAGAAGCAGACTGTTTTGTTTTGTTTTGTTTTATGTGTGGAAGCTTAAATTTGAAATAGGTGTATTGTTGGCAAGTATTGCACAAAGGTGCTCTTTTCTTTCACTTCTGAACATATTCTGGTTATAATCTCTTAGCCAAGACTACATCCATGCCTACCCTTGAGAAGGTAAAAGAAAAGGACAAAGTACCTGCAAATGTTTCTTTCACTGTGATAAAACTCATCATAGGAGTTCACACAAAGAATGAAGTGCCCAGGAGTTTACACAAGGAATTAATTGACCCGGTATCTTCCTTCTTCTCTGGCAGTCCCAAGGCCTTCCCAAGTGATTTGTGGCTTGATTCTCCATACAAAAATTGTAAAAGCTTTTCATTCTAAAGAGGCTTATTTTAGACCGCAGAAACAACTAGAATAAAAAACAGGAAAAACATTCCATGGGAACAAAATGTTCCCTAGGTCTGCACTCAATGTCTTTTAGAGCCATCAATCTCTAGTCTAGAGAAAATAAAGCCATCATAGTTTCATAGCTATCTGCAACTGCTGTCATAATCCTGTTTTGAGAGCAGGTATTCAAACAAGTCTGAAATTTTATTATAGAGTTCACTTCCATGTGTAATCCAAATAATATACTGAGCAAATTCGAGGATAAGAGACCTCTAAAGTCACTCTACTGCAAGCACTTTACCTGCCAGTCTTTGTTTTCTTAATAAGTTTTCATCAATGAGAAACATGAAAGCATTTTAGACTTGATTATGAACAACTGCATTTTGCGGTAGAAAAAAGGTCATGTGCCTCATGTTTTAATTACAACATACAGCAAAGCACATTATATAAGAAAGGTAATATTTATTTAAAAAGGCAGGGTGCAAATTAATTTCATAGGGTGCCTCTGTACTAAACCAGCTTTCTTTGTAATAGAAACAGGAAAAAGGATGTAGTTACTATTCTTTCAGGCTTTGCTAAGAAGCAACAACATCTACTATTTATGGGATCTAAATGAAGGCTAGAGAAGGACTTGGTTGAATGTGGTTCCCTCCCTTCATCTGAATTTATTCTCTTGAAGAGACATGTCTTCCTGCTTTAAGTAGTAAACCTCACGAATTTTGAAAAAAAGGCAAAGACGTGTCTCCTGTTACTCCCTATCCTACTAGATACTGGTTTTTGGGGAGAAGACTGGGCACTGTACTTCATCTGTAGAATTAAGAAATGTTAACCTGTTGACCTCTGTTGTCATGGGAATAATCTTACATTGCCTTTTGGCCTGGCTTTGCTCATACCTTCCACTCTTACCTGCCAAGGTCAACATGGTGAACATTTTACTGGTGAAGTTTCTATCCTATATGCCCTGTCTGTACAAAACGTTTGATTTTTAGTATCAATCAATTTGATTCTGACTAATACACGTGGCATCATCTCTCTTCAGTGTCTGTTACCAATCTTATCACCACACGGCTGAGTTTCTTACAGTGGGTGTACTAAGCAATATGACTAATACCTGCCATATATAGTTTATTCTTTAACTGGTCCCCCTAAAGGAAAACTGGGTGCATTATCTATAATTTTCTTCTCAAAAGATTTTATTCTTGGATCTGGTTTTTTTTGTCTTGTGCTATTTAAGTGTGACTGCTATTATGTATTTGTGTTAAAGATGGAATTCAAAAACAATTGGGTTTGAATTTTTTCCTTGAATTCCCAATTTTTATGTGATAGGCTTCTGGAAAAATCATTCTCTCTGTATATTTTCAAACAATTGCTAAGACACTGAATGTCTTACCAAGTTATTTCTTTAAATGAAGTCTCTATTTTGGTAGAACATCTGTTTTATAAAACCCCCAAGAATCAAGAATCAACATGTACATCATGTTTCAAACTATGGAGGCCTTTTTCTAAATTTCACCTGAGGGAACCGAGCTCTAGATTTTTATGTTCGTAGGGAAAGAGGAAGAGAAATTTCTAGGGACTGATTTAGCCCACCTGATTACAGAGAAAAGCCTGGATGCCTAACTCCTCATCAAATGCAGTTAGGAGGATTTAGCTGACTCTTAGTGTAAACACTGGCTGTACATTTGGACCCTAAAATCAGAGTTAATCCTGAATGTTAGAGGTTGGATCTGGACAGCTGGAAAAATGTTATCCCAGTTGCCACACGACAGTAAGGTGGCTCTCAGGTAAGCAAAATTAAAGTTGCAAATGTCTCAGAGTTGCAAATGGTCTCACTGGGATGTGGGGTATCCAGAATGTTTGGTTATAGAGGGAAGACAGCATGGACTGTTTAATAACTCTAGATTCATTGCATTTTTGTGAAAGAATTAAAAAGATGTTTTTAATACTGCTATGGCCACCATTATTAGGACTAATTAACCACTTGGGAAGAGTAGGAGGTGAATAGCAGAATACAGCTGTGAGGCTCACAAACAGCTGAAGGGAAATATGCCATTTCCTTCACAGTAAAGAGAGCACCTTTTCTGAAGCTAGGGATAAATCCTATTATTTCCTCTTAGCTTTAAAGAAATGGTAAAGCAGTAAGCAAAATAATGTTTCCCATTTTCCTATTTCATATTATTATATACTTTTGCATGTAAAATACAATTCTTATAATGACGCATAAAAATACAGTTATAATTTCATGGAGGTAAGCATTGCTGAGTAAATTACACTTTGTGGGAAGCAATGGTACATTTAGAAGTTGTGTAGTGCAGTGATTGAGAGCAAGGAGCAGAAGCATAAGCAACTCCTCTTAAAATTCTCTTTTAAAAACATTTATACATTATCATGGTATCTTTAGTATTTACATATGGCAGGCCTTTGTCATTCTTTAGAAATGACTCATGGTTTCCCATATATTGCAATATACCTGAGCCACGTGACTCTGACAAAATTGCACATATTACAAGTGGTACATCCACATAATTTACAAGGAAAGGGCAATGACTTTTCTTTACAGCTCTTAGAAACTTTGTTTAAACTTACTTTCCTAGCATTTTCAAAAACTCTTTCAAAACAGATTTTACATAATCCATAAATAATAAAGTTGTCTATAATTATCTTTGCTGACTTTATTTTAAAACCTGAAGGTTCTGTTCATTTTATGCCACGGGATCCTAATTAATAACTCAAGTGAAAATGCTGTTCAGTGCAAACAAGTTTTTCAGTGGAAATGTGCAGGGCTCCAAATAAAGGAGGTTCTGAAGTACCCCCTATTTATATGGAAACACATGAAATTTGCATTTGGATGTAAACTCCTGTTGCTCAGGAACACCTGGACTATAGGTGCTGAGGTGTTTCTTCTATTTGAATGCTGGCAATGCAATGCTGATCTACTGACTTAAGTGACTGCAGCATTTGTCCTGCTGAGACTGACACAAACAATGTAATGAGTTTTTAACAGGTCTCTGTAAGTGAGAAATATTTGATGTCTATTGTGATTTTTATAATTTTTTTTTAGTTCTTTCCGGTTTTTGTTAGGTTTTTGTTTATAATATAAGTTAACATGACCCTTGAGGCAGGCGAGATTTTACAGTTAGGTACTGTACAGATGGGAAAAGGAGGAAAGGACTGCTTACACAAACTTGCTAAAGGTCACCAGCCTGCTGAAAGAGCACAGAGTAACATTCCAGTTGCCTGTGATTCTGTGTGCATGTCTTACATTAACAATATGACTACATTTATCTTGTTGAGTAATGGATGAGTAAATACAGGAACTAATAGTGCCAACTGATGAGCGCTCTCACCTCATAAAGTCAACTGAGCAACGTGGGCCAGAAAAATCAGATTTGAGGGGAGATATTTCAAAAACAAATGTCACATTAGATCAGCAACTCCGTGAAGATTTTATTATTGAAAGGCACCTGGATGACTTAAGAGCACGGTTATTAAAACTGTCCTGTGCTTGTTGAGCATTTTTTTCCTTATGAACCTGTAGCGAGTAAATCCAGCACATACAGGTAATGTTTTGGTCAGCACCAGAGGCTCTGTTTGACTCTGATCTGCAGAGGGAGTAAAGACCCTGGCTGGTACAGCAGTGGTTCTTTATTGAAAGATGAACACACACACCAACCCCCGCACTCCTCCCTCCCCAACTGAAAGCCACTGGATGAGTCCCTGGAGTATCAGCCAGCATCACACATCGACAGCAAAAGGAGCTGTGGGGAGAGGGTGAGCCCTGCCAGCACTGAAGATCAGATGGGCTATGCTGTGTTTATTATTGACACATTCATCTTGCATGAAACTAGTTGCATTTGTACAAAAATGTGAATGAGGACTTCCCTTCAAGGGGAAACACAGAAGGGCTTATGCTGATGAAATTTCTGTTTCCAGAAAAATCAGACTTGGTAACAAGCCATAAAACTGAAACCAAAGAGATTCTAATTTTGAAAACAGTCACCAAGCAAAAACTCCTTAAGTTAAAAAAACCTCTCAGTCAAACTAATCTTCCCATCTGGATGTACAGTAATCCAGGAGGAGGAGAAGAAAGTTATTGTGTGGGTTTTTCAATGGTTTTTTTTGTATTTAGTGTGATATTTCACAACTGTCTGGGGCCTCCTTCCTCAGTGCATTGGGAAACATCCATTGCAATATTAGATTCTATAAATGAAAAAAAATAATAGTTTGCCAGAAATGTTTGATTTCTCTAACAAAGGAAGTCGGCTGCTTGAGTAGCTCAGTTTCCAGCCATTGCCAAACTGATCTACAAATGACACACAGCCCTCTTTGGGCATTGGAAATCATGCTCCAGCCAGATTAGAAGGTCTACTGACACCTGGGCTAGTGCCGCTTAGAAATTCCAGTTTCCACAGAATGGGGCTGATGTGGACAACACTCAGCATCCCCCATTGTGCAGCCATCAACCCAGATCCCAAGCAAGACTCAACCCTGCTTTTCTGATGAGCAGAAAGGCAGCTTCCCTCTCTACATCTAATTCCTAAACCACCATCATTTAGTAAAACTACGGTCTTCTCTTGTTTTAACCACATGCGAGTTAAATAACAGATTCTGTTCATCACTGAATGTCCACCAAAAATCAAAGCCATCACACTTCAGTGGCTTTCTGGACATTACTGTGATGACATAGGCTCTCATTGAAGGTCGCCTGTTCACCTCTGTTTAATAGACTCTGCTTAGCTACTACTGAATTGTTTTGCTGGTGCTCACTAACAACAACAACGTCGCTAAATATGATATGGGCCAGTGTGGTTAGGACTTTGAAGCATGTTGGTTTTCCCACAGTTATATTGCTTTATGAGAGAAAGCTCTGTCCTAAGTTCACCTCCCTTCTCAACATGGACATTCGACATTGTTGGATCACACATTTATTTTTATCTGGAGACTATATAGAAGGGATTAAAAAAGCCTATTGCAATAACAGAGAAGCCTGGAATAAGATTAAAAATGTGTCATTCCCATGGAAAGGATGTTAATCCAGTATCAAAAGGTGTTTAGGTTGTGATATCTTTGGAAGCTTACGGATGTCACCTTACAATGGTGTGATAGCTATGAATGGTCTGACTGAAACTAAACAAAGATGAAATTCAATGTCATCCTGATCCTGCTTATCCTTTACACATTATATCACACTAAAGCAGGGAATTTCAAAACAGTAAATTGCTATAATCCCAATGGAAAATCAAGGATGGAGAATTTCCTGTCCTTTGATATTTAAAATCAGAAATGCTGATGTTTTCTTTCAACTTACTTTTATTGGTTTTGCATAATACTTGAAACAATACATAAAATAAATATTTTATAATTTTGTTCCTGAACGTTTTCACAAAATAAACACAAGATAGCACAACCTTGTCTCCTCTGTTGGCCTTCACCACAAGTGTCCAGGACATGAGTGTCTCCACCCACCAGCCAGCTACATAAAGGATTAATATGATTTTAAAAGGGAAAATCGTGAGCGTGCAAGGACTGCTTGAGAAGAGACAATGGGGAAATGATGCTGTTAGAGGGTTCTCCAACAATCTTTACGAAAACCACGAGACACAGTGAAAACTCAAGGCTTCTTTTAAAAAGTGCTCAGCCCTCCATAGCTAGACCAGGCACAGCACAGTAGTCACAAAAGTATATCTCCAAGGCTTTTTCTAACCATATTTGAAAATTTTGTCTAACCATTGTTTCAAATCCCAGCAGCTCATATCTTATATCTGGGAGACTTGATATCTGCCACTCAGCAAAAAGGAATGAACTATCTTACCTCACCTCCTGCAGAGATTACTAACAAAGAACACCAATAGCCTTATACCAAAACACCGATACTTTCAAAGTCTGCCAGAAACACGCTTTATCCCATGCATCATCACAATAAAGTAGCTTTACTGCCAGAGAAGAGCGAGCATCATCAAACGTTTGAAGGAACATGTTGTTGACCACTCACATCAATGATCTCTGCTTCCAGAACACTATAGTTACCAGATAGGTTGACCTTCTAAATCAGAAGAGGTTAACATATTTTTAAACCTCTTTACACCTTATTCAAAAGGAAAGGAAAATGTTTTGCCCAGAATACGGTATGTACAGGAACAAATGTGAATTTATATGTGAAAACATGAACACGCTACAGCCTCAGTTCTTCAGTTCACGATGTTTATCTATGCTTCTGAAGAGCAAACCAAGTAACGGATAGCAACAGCTCTGGATTACAGAGGAGGTGGAGAACAGCAATCAGACCAGTCTTTGGACAGAATTTAGAATAAGGACCTGAATAAAGAATTTAAGTTCATGCTTTTGTGAAAAGTACTTTCAAATATCTCATAATCACAAATTAATACTTTGCCATATAGACTTTTTACATCAGTTTTTCGGATCTGATCAGTGCTTCCATTAAAGGCAAAGCATTATCTGAAAAATAATTGTCTGCACAGATTTAGTAAAACATAATTGTTTTCTGAACTTTCCAGTTCGGACATTAAGGTGTTGTCTATCTTAGCCAGTTAATGATACCAGGAACAGTTCTTTAAGGCCTACTGGGACAGAACAGTTCACATCCATCATATTAAATTTTGTGTAGCCTCCAAATTTTCCAAAGCAGCCCACAGTGACAAATGGAGTGAGACCAAGTCCACCTTGGGGGGATGAAATTGCTGAGAATCAAATCAAACCCCATAGATTAGCACAGTCCTCACAATTGCTAAAATATAGCAATGCCCTGATACTGTCTGAATTACCGTGAAACTGCTTATCCCTGTAAGCCTGGCAAGAAAGCCAAGCTCAGAGCTTCCCTGTCCCTGTTTGTAGTGTGAGGTTTCTGTGTTTAATTACCTCACAGAGATGTTGTGAGGCCCACCTACATAATGTTTGCAAAGTAATGTTTGTAGAGCACTGTATGGCACATGAAAAGTAGGGAGGCGAGCCAGGCACCGAGGCGGAGATGGAGCGGGCGACTGAGCTCTGGATTCCTGTGCTTCTGTTCACTCCTCTGGCAGCTTTAGCACTGTGGCTGCAGACATTTCGGTAACACAGCCTTGCAATTAATTAATTATTTTGTTGGTATAAAGCGTATTAAGGGCCCCTGTATAAGACTACTGTTTACAGATGGCTTACAAGTGGCTGCTGTTTTCTGCTTCATGTTACATCCTGGCAGAGCTACTGCACTTGTACAGAGAGTGGCATGGATTTTCCACTTAGTTACCTGACCTTGGACAGTTTTAGCTCCTAAGGAAACTGCTTAGGAAATATGTGTGAAAACAGCATTGTTAAGGGAAATATTGTTACTGAATTGTGACCATCCTTACCAGTGACTACTATAGTGATATTCATGCACACGTGTGGAGGCATTCACTGCAGGCTCGCAGCAATCGGGGAAAGCCAGACCCATCTGGCATGAATGGTGGCTGTTTAAGCAGGGCACAATATTGCTACTGTTACAGACAGCTGGGAGGAAGTCTTAGAGAGACATCATGGTCCACTGACTGCACACTTCTGTCTGACAGCTTTGAAAGAGACCAGCAAGAAAAATCTTTGCCTGTTAAGCAGTGGCAAACCCTGCTCCTCCCTGGGGAACAGTGAGAGCTGGGAGACAAAAAATTCAGTTGCCTTAACCATTCTCTCCAGAAAATAAAAATATCCTACAATTTAAAGTTCCATTTTACCTTGCCTATATTGGCTCAAATGCATTAAAAGGGCTGAAATTGCAGAAAGCTGGCCTGTGGTTTTTGTACCCTGAGAGTCTAAGCAGGCAGACACGTAGCTGTAATCTCCATGTATCTCCTGTTCAGGCCATTTGGCTCTATTATTCTCAGAATAAGCTCGCCTGTTGCTGGCATCTGTGCACTTGCAAAATGCTCTCAGCACAGGAGCAAAGACTGGTCCAAATCCAATTTAAAAGTATGCAGTGCAGAAGGTGTGAGCTGTCCCCCCTGGTTTCATTACTACTCACACTAGGCAGCCTTCTCTGTTATTTCTTGTAATAGATGCTGTCATGTACAACAGCTGTGCTTTAAAACCAGTAAGCATGGCCAGGTTACTCTCCAGGAGATGGCCAACTCCTGTCATTTAAACCCACTGTACCATTCCCATTGGGAAGGGACTCACAAAAGCCCAGGTGATTTTAGCTGGTGGGAGAATAGTACCTCACAGACAAGTTTCAAGGTGGAAATCTGTGTGGAATTACACTCAGGGTTACAGCAAGAAACAAGAGGGAGAAGCCTCCCTATTTGGCCAAATGCTTGAAAGAAGCATTACTCCTTTGAGAGTTTAGGACAATGCCAGCTGATGATGGTAGCTAATGTGGCCCAAAAGAGAGGCTAAATTTACACTGGATTTAACACCACTGAATTAACAGAATTGCAGCAATATGAATTTAGTTTGACTTGCTCTGAATAGTGTCTATAAAATTTGAAGCATACTCTAGAAAGCATTTAATTTACCCAGCTTGCTTTCTCCTTATCTGTTCTTAGGGTAGAGTGTTAACCATCATGCTCAGCATCTACATCACCCTTCTACCCTGAAAAACACATCAATGCAAATAGAATTATCATTATTTTTACTGGTAATAGACATCACAGTTTCTAAAGTTAAGATGGTGAACTGTTCATAAAAACTTTTGTTTAAATTCAGTTACTGAAATCTGTGAAGATGTCTGCTGCTATTTCATATTTACAGTTAGAATGATCTGTCCATTAATGAAGGTGTTGATATTGATGTGATAAAATGAGCATGATGTGAAAGGAAAGCAAAAAAGAATATAAATAAAGACAAAACATTTGTGGAAAGTTTGAAAGCATGAAAGAATAGCTTGTTCCTAGAAAACATAAATTCTTAAAAATTAAAATATAAATAATATATAATTTTTATTTTCAAAACTGAATTTTCTTCTAAGAATAAGAAAAGTATTATGAAGAATACATTTAGCATATAGAAAGAATTTCTGTAGAGAGCCTTTGAAAAAGTAGTAAAATTTTTACTTTTGAGTAACAAAACATGTAATTTCAGAAATAGAGTTGCATTTAAATAGATGTTTGCTTGTTGATTTCTTTTTTAATTTGGGAAAATTTAAATTCTTTAAAATAGACATCTCAGTATGCAACCAAGGGAAGTTGTATGTGCAGGGATCAGAAATAATCTGGCATCAAGGCAATGTCTCACTGTTGCTGAAAATACAAGAGCTAAGAAAGGTTACTTGCCCACAGCTGCTGCCCTTTAAGGAATTATTCTCTATAAGCATATTCTTCTAATAGTCGGTCATCACAAACACACATAAAAATAACTTTATTTATAGAGAAAGGTGCTGTTGCTTTGCAGATAATGCCATGCACCAGTCTTTGTTCCTCTTTCTTTGGACTATACCACTTCCAGGAAATAGTATAGATTGGTGAGAGAGTGGGATAAGTTAATGGATTGTGAATGTGCATATTGACAACACATTGCTAAAAAGTATTTTCAATGTTTCTTCATTTTTCCATAACAGTCCTTAGAAAAAATCCGGGGCAAATGGATATTTTATTTTGAAAACATCCAGACTTTTCTTCCCAAACATTTTCATTTTTAGTATTTCTCCTCTGCTGTAGTGCCTAACTTCTTATTTTCTTTCTTAGACCCAATTTGCTGTCTGCCTGTGACTTTAAAGGTCTGTTAGATTTAATATTCAGAAGAGGCAAATCAGGTCCTTCATTTCTATAATACTTTATCTAGGAATTTAATAGTTTGGGTTGTTTTTTGTTTTTTTTCAATATTGCTGGTATTTAGTATAATGCTATACATTCATTCTTGTTTAGGCTATGTTTTTTCTCCCAGTGTTCCACAGCTTTGCAGTCATTTCCCAGCTCTCTCTGTTGAATTATTTCCCTTTAGTTACCTTTGTCTATAGACTGCTATACTTTCTCCCAATACTGTCATCCTCCATCCATTCCTAAATGTTTTTCTTCTATCTCTTCTACCTGATTCTCATATTTGTCTTTTACCAACATGGACATAAACTAACATATATTGCTCCAGAAAATTACATCCTGTAATTTACAGTTTAAAGAAATTGCAGCAGACCACAGATGTACAGAAGGTGCTAAGGTAGGACACCTGAAATTCAGATATTTAATTATGCCATCATCAAAATCCCTGCTCCTTAAGTTTCTGACAGCAACTTTTCCCCCTCTCCTTAAAGATGAAATTCTGGGTATATTTATCGTAGCTAACCTGTTTGCTGCCTGTCTTCAAGGGTGTGCTGACAAGTGCACATCAACCTGACATGAACTTGGATCATCCTCAAAGAAGAGATTTCTAGGTCTGAAGATGGAAGGAAAGGTAAAGAGGAGTTATCTGCTGAGCCAGCTTTGAACAGAGGTATTCCTGAGAGGTGACAGTGGTGACAAAATACAATGCTTGATGAAAGTGACTTTTCAGAGCTTTGTTCATAAGCTATCTGTGATTTTAACATCTTGATCTTACTGGACTATATGGAATCATCTCCAGAAAATCACTGCCTGTCTCATGTGGGAACATCTCATTTGAGAACTTGAATAGGCCTTAGGGCCCACATGCCCTGAAGGTCCAGGCACCGACATTATAAACATAATTTAATACTATACATAAATATCTCCTCCAAAAGCAATGTGGCTGCCTAATGTGCCACAAGAGGCATGAAAATATGCAAGTGCCCTCTCTTTTACTGCCAGCTCAGGACATCAAACACTGTTAAGCTACTGGAGTGCACTGCTTTTGAAGTAACAAGTCAGGGACTGGTTTGCAAAAGGGAAAGAAAAAGGGTGCAAGATTTGGCACTCATGGTACTGTCACCCGGAAAGGAAAGTTCAGATTCCTGACTCTGCACTGTATTTTGCATTTAAATGGCTGTTGACCAATAAATATAAGCAATCCAGAAAGCAAAGACTACAGATGCTTCGGCCTTTGCCTCCTAACACCATTGTCAGAATCATAAGGAATGAGAGCTGTGCCTACTCTCACTTCTGGCCCTGGAGTCAATCTTTAAAGGCACCAGGCAGAGAAGAACACATTCAAGAGGTCATTTGGAGCATATCCGTACCCCAAACTGCATGTGGTGGCTGGGAAGGCAAGAGATGTGAGTCTGTCACACAGCAGATCACTGCTCTTCGCACAATGTCATATAGAACTGGCTTCAATATAGCAGTGATGCTGTTGTAATGTCAGTTGCCTGCTTATATAAAAATACGGTTTTTCTGTATCTCAACAGAGGCAGGATCAACTAACAAGTAAAAGGAGTTGCACTATGTGCCTTGGACAGAGGTATGTACACAAACCTGTTAAAAGGATGATGTTTGAGAGACTTTTTATCCTTTTTGCTATCTGAAAATCCTGTTGTCTCAGTTGGCTCAGTTTATAATTGGCTCAGTTTCTGTAAGCCTCAAAAAAACCTATTTGAAGAGCATCAGCCCTTTTTACTGCATATTGAAATGCTTTCAGATATTTTTCTGCTAGAAATCCATGCTTTGGGAAGATTCAGATACAAAACAATTGTATAGCATAAAGGGAAGGCAAAAGCAGCCTTTAGAGCTGTCGGCAGCACAGGCCTTTGAACAGTTACTTAGCAACTTTTAAGGAGCCGCATTTATGGAAATGGTTTAAGAGGTTGGTCAGGCCGATAGATATAACTTAGAAAGAAATAAATAAGGGGTCACTAGAATATAAAAGCCTTGAATTTTTTTTACTAATAACAGGAAAGAGAGGTTGCACAGGCATTCAGTTCCTATAAGCAGCAGAATCCCAATGAAAATAAATTTTGTAAAACCCACTGTGGAGTAAAGGTGAATACTGATATTCTGAAGTATGCAGCAGCAGATCCTGTTCAAATCAGCACTGTTATTCTCTGGAAAGATGCTGTAAGGAACCCTCTTCAATGAAAATGTTACTGCTAAAGCAGTCTTTTACTTGCATTTCCAATACTGCATATGTGTTACTGTGTAAAGCCTGTGAGAATATGTTTGCATGGCAGATGCTCCACAAAATAAAGCTGTACTGTACTTTTGTTTGCCACTAACAACATCTTGGAAATTGGGAGATATGCCAATAATCATGAGGCAGTTATGTCGTTGAGATAAACCACAAAGACATCGCAAGATTCTGCTATGCAATTTTTCTGCAATTCTAGTTAACAATTTAGTTTCCATAGCAGTGGTGTTTGCTCATTCTTGCCAAAACAGTTGACCTGATTTATTAATAAAAGAAATGAGCCAAGTAAGTAGCAGTCAAGTTAAAGTTGTGGAGTTCCAGGGAGGACGTGGGGGAAGGACAAGCTGCATTTGGTCACCACTGAGATTTCACAAAAAACAAGACCTAGCTAGGACCAGTGCTTCATAGAATCGTAGAAATATTAAAGTTGGAAAAGACATCCAAGAACACCCAGTCCAACCTTCAATCAAGTATCACCATGCCCACTAAACCATATCACGAAGTGCCACATCTACTCATTTTTTTAACACTTCCAGAGATGGTGACTCCACCAGTTCCCTGGGGAGCCTGTTCCAGTGTTTTAACTACTCTGCCTGCTTAGCACTTGTTCTTTTCTCTATGAAAATCACTGGAGAACTTTTAAAATTGTTTCTTAGTTGGATATGAGTTTATTCTGTGTTTTTACAGCTATTGTCCTTACATTTTAGGGGTACATTTCAAGTCAGTGCTTAAAAGGGAATCTATTATAAGGCCCACATGCACTTGCTCTTCCAAGATCACCTCTTGTTAAAATATAAGCACAATAGCTGTAAAAGCCTTCGGCAAAATATTTCATACAACTTCTGTGGCTATTTTGTATAGATGACAGATGTTCATCAATGTTTATCTCAACTCATGACAGGTCCGGTCCTGCCAAAAGACCACCCAAATTCCAATTTAGGTCAGAAATCTTTTTTCTTCTAAAAAAGCTGAGATAAAAGTTTATAATAAGTCTTTGCTAAAAAAATGTCACAAAGCATGTAATGTCATTAAAGACTCTTAAATACATATCCATGATGAAGTGGCATTAGGGCAACCTTAAACCTTTTTATTTTCTAAGGAAATGTCATTGCTTTCAAGCTTGTCAAGATTCTCATTGTCACCAAGTTTGAATCTTTGCCTTTATGACTTAAGTGTTGCTTAGCCTCATTTAAAAAACATCTAATGACACACGGAAGTTAAAAATATGGCAACAGGAAGAATGTAAAGAAGTATGGAAGCATGGATGTGTACATTGCTTCTGGACTCAGTTGATTGCAATGGTAATTGGTGACATGGTGCTGCCACTATTCAGATATAATCAGAACATGTAAGAGCAAAGGCTCTTTTTAAATTTCTAAATTTAAGAGCAGAACATTCTGCCAATTATCAATTCTGTCCTCATATCTACACATTTGGGATGAAACTTATTTCTTCCAGAAGTGTTCTTAGTCTTAATTAACTATTGACGTACAAACACCACAAAGCTTAGATTCAAAAAGCCTTATTTGCTTCATCATCTGAGTCCTCTAATTACGGATGGTTTACTGCCACAGTATATAGAAAAAATGCACATCATATTGGATTAGCCAAAAATGAAGTACATGTGATATAATTAAAGAACTGACTAGCCTCTAGATGTGAATTTGCTAGTTGTAAATCTTATGTCTTTTTTTTTTTTTTTCCCCAGTACAGACTGCTATGTGTTATTTCTACTGCTTGGACTATTTTTCAGTGAGCTCTTTATGACAGGGAATCAAAACTCTAGTCACATAGTATGATGTGATCAATCATTTTTCTGCATATGGGATTATGCCTGCTAGCATATATCTGTCTTTTACTTACAGATGAAAAAAAACCAAATAGAAGACATCAGGTCTCGACAATTCGCTCTTTTTTTTTTTCTATCCAAACTGAAGCAAAAATGGAATTGAAGATCCAAAATCAAAATGGAACTTTGTGGGGGAAAAAAAAGTGTGGTAAAGGGGATAACTCAATGAAGTCACACCTGGATTTTTGAAAACGTTTTTGGTGTTTTAGTTTGCTATTGATCTGATACTTGACTTAATCAGGAAGAATTTTTCCTTGAGAGTCGACAGTAGGCACCAAGAAGGCATGATTATGGTAAGTCACAAACTATTCACCCCTGTCCTCCAAAATGCACCTCAGTGGGGTACTTGTTATCATCTTCTAAAATTAACTGATCTCCTCAGCTGTGACAGTGTCATCACCATTCTCCAAACTGGGTTTTACACTGCAGTAGGAGACCCATGACACCACTTCAAAGTATGTCTAGGCTGTATGTGTCTCTGCTTTGTTTATAACTTGTCAGAACAAATTGTACTGTGGTGTAACAGCTTCAGATCATGACCACACTGATTATTAGTCGAAGCTACAAGATAAACAACTAATTTACTTTATCACAGTGAAGGTAAAACAACAGGTGTTATCTTTAAACAAGCTATACCAGATAAAGTAATATGCACTGTACATCTGATCCTTGTGTTCTATCTCGAGCAGAGCCTCCAGATTCCTTCTTGCTAGAGATCACTCGTCTAGGGGAACCAGAGATTTCCTTATCTGGCTGGCCAAGATGCCAGAGTGATGCTTTGTAAGATAATCATCAGGATATTGCACAGCATGTGGCTGTGGACTTAATTACCACAGCATGCCTTATCTGGCACACCTTCTCTTTTACATAGCAGATCTAATCTTGAGTTGTGGTCCTATAATTATACCTTCCCCATTGTCCATAATAAAACTCTCTTTGCTTGGTGTAGAAGGAGGCATTGAAAACTGCCAATCAAATATGAAGAAAATCATATTCATTCAATTAAAAAGAGCATTGATACCTGTGAACCTACTTTTCAGAACAACCTCTCTGCACATTCACTACATAAAAACACCAAGATTTTGTCCACATGGCATTTGCAAACATAATCCATTCTGCAACAGTGTGCCATAACAGAAACAGCTTGCATTACTTGCATACATTTTTAATATAAATAGACATATACAGTACAATTAATTTTTTTCTAAATTTAGATAATCTCAAAAGTTTATAGAGCCCAACAGTACAATAGGGCAAGCTTGTAAGTGGGATGTTATGCTTATCAGTATCAGGTTACCCCATTCCCTGTCACAGTTTTCATTTTTGGTGAAAGAACAAATAGTTCTTCTGATCCTTACAATGAAGATATGAGATAGGTAAAATATGACAGAGGCTGAAAGGTGATCTAGAGGAGCATGTTTTGTCCCCACAATCTTTTTAGGAGACTTTTGCTAGGAAGTAGTTTCCAATAAATTCACAAAAAGGACTCTTCCCAGTCTTGCTTTACAAGAGCACTCCCACAGATGCCCATCCTTCGTGCTTTCCCATTCTAGTGTTGTCCTGCTGTGAGAGGAACACTTCTCCTTTTTTCTGAATTGGCTAGTGTTGCTTTTTCAGCTCTAAAAAGTTTCTATAGTAAATATTTGGAGAAAGAAGTATAAAGCCTGCCAGAAAAATTATTCAACATTTCAACATATCCACTTCCCACCTAAACATAGTACAGCTTGGACATACTCCATCTACTTTCAGGCAGAAGCAAGCATAGCATATGATTTCAAATCTGAGCTGTCAGGTTTTCTTGACTGTGAACCTGGGCATAGAGTTAAAGGTATTTTCCAACCTAAACTGTTCTATTTTATGGTTTTCCTCCTAATAGCAGAAATAGTATGCTAGAGGGCCGGTGTTTCCATGTTAAAGAGAAAACATAGGGAGCACTTGATAAGGGTATAAGATTTCCATTTTACACATGGAAACGGATTGTTACCATGAAGCACAGTCTTAATAGAAAAATAAACTATTGATGAAGAATCTTATTAACTTGTACAAAGACTGATTAAATGAAAACTTCTAAAACTTCAAGTAAGAAGAGCACTGTCTGTGCAGAAGACAACAACTAAGCATTAAACTTTGGTAAAGAGTTATTATGCATTTCTTTAAGGGACCTTAATAAACGAATGTCAAAATACAGCAGAGCTGTGGGGTTCATTTTGAAATACATTAATTGAGAAATAATAAAAACCTGTTTCTTTTCCACTTAACGTTGCATTTTTTGCTACAAGACATGCTCATTTCCCATTTAAAATGTCTGATGAAATAGATTTTTCTTCTTTGTGAAGAGTGTTCTGACAAAGAATTGATGGCAACAAAGATATGTGTATTTTAAATATTTCTGATGTTAACATTTTTCACCCAAGTATGACTGCCTGTTTTTCTCGCTATTCCAACACAGACATGTTGAATGGAAGTAGGTCTGTGTGAAATATTTCTTAGAGGTGAAGTATCAAAAAGTGTGTGCCTCCCCACTATGAAAATGACTGTAAAATCTTGTTGGGTATTCCAAAATAATGCTCCAGAGTATAGCTATTTATCAGAGGTATAAAGTAGTCCTCATCCTATTTGTCTGACAACATTTGTCTGACAACTTTATGTGATGGATAAAGGAATAAAGGAATGATAATCTGTAATAAAGGAAACACTTCATAGCACCAGATCTCTGCTGAATCCCTGAAGGCAGGGGAAACTGGATCCAAGCAGAAACCCACTGTTCACAGCAGCTGAGAAAATCAGGGTAAAAGCAGAAGTGCTCTGCAGTCAAAGACCTGTCTGTCACATAGAATTTCAAGGAAGGGAGTTGCAGGTGATGTTACCAGACATTCAAGGACAGGTTAAGTAGGAATGAAAGAAAGTCATCCAGACTGTATGAGGCCAAGTGATCTAAGAGTTTTCATATAACTACTTGTTTAAGTGTTTGTGAGAAAATAATTCTGCTGCATATATCTATATATGGAGAACTTCCTTTAATTAAAAAAAAAACCCTGGAGTTTATAGGCTCCAAGCCAGTGGCAGAAAAATCAATGCAAAATAAAATCTATAAAATACAATAGGGGGGAAAAAATGAAAAAAGGAAACAATTGGAGCCCTCGTGTGACACAGCAGTATTCTTTCGTGTCGCTATTCCTTTGTTAATCAGGAAAATATCAAAATGACCCCACTTCACTCCAGAAAAGGGTGGACACACCATTGAGCTGACAGCTATCTAGTCAGGCCTCCAAACAAAGGAATCTAGTTTTTATGATCCCATTTGCAAACCTTATTCAGCCGTATGTCTGCCCATGTCCATATTACACATTAACACTGACTTTTTTGTAGAGATAGATGACATCCCACTGTGAGTTTGAGTATAGTAACATATGACAAATCCTTACAAAAAAAGTACATATTTAAGTAATACAACTGAATAAAAACACAATCGACATTGCTCTTTAGTTTAATATGTAAATAACTGGGATTACTTCAACCTCCAGGTTTTTTTTGATATTACAGAATTTTATCAGAAAGTGCCAAAATGAGTTTTTATAGTTAAACAACTGTAACAAAATGGTATTAGTTTCTATTTTGCATCTTCGACTTTCTGATTCTGCTCCAGTAGCACAAAGTGTTATGCCTGGTTTTATTACTGTACAAATCTGCAGAATTGTTAAAACCCAAAATGATTAAATAAAGTGTAGTATTTCCAAGTTAATTTATGAACAGAAAAACAAGCTGTCTTAGCAACCTAATATTCAATTCTTGTAAAAAAAAGTATCTCAGGCAAAAGTTTTGAAATTGTTTTCTTGAGGGAAATAATTTCTTTTTTTTTAAATCTATCACATCTTTTGTTTAATGTTTTTTATTAGTAATTGTTTTTAAAAGATTTTTTTTAAAGAAGTGATATTGGTATTTCTTTAACAAATTTAAACAAGTAGAAAAACGAATTTTTTGCATCTTCTTCCAAACAGAACAATGCACATGATACTGTTATTTCAGCAATTCCTTGGTTTTTCCCATTTTGCTTTTTTTCTCTCCTTTGCTTTCCAGATAAAAAACTGATTAAGGGGAGAGATTAGGAAAAAAACCTGCAACATTGCAAAGTAAAAAACATCTTTACAAGAAATGTGGGAGTTTTTTTCCAAAATAAACTTTTTTTTTGCCCCAAGAGCAAGAATGGAGAAAAAAAAAATCATTGGCCAAAAACTGTGATTTTGAAAGGAATATTTTGCGAAACATCAGCCACTCTTACTAAAATCTCTGAATTTCTTATTTGGAAATAATGACTATACATAATTTCTTGAAAATATTTTATTTAGCTGGCTTTTTGTTTGTAAATCTGGTGACCAAAGAGTTAACAGATTTTGGGAAGGCATGGCAGTGAGCTATGGTGGAGGGCACTGACCGGCTCAAAACTGCCCCAAGCAGCTGGGGCTTCATGGAGCTCCAAGGACTTGCAACCACTTATGCCAGATCTAAATATATATATATCTGCATCTGAAGACTTTCTATTAACTAAAATAATCATACTTCAAACAAAGGTAGGGGTTTGTCATGATTTCTATATCTGCAGAGTTTGATTACATCACTCCTCTGAGCTCTCCTTGAGAAGAGCCAAAACTAGTCTGGTCCCCACCTGTGACAGAAAATGTTTTATTTTTCAGTTTTCTGATGAAGAAAAAAATATGTTCAAAGAAAACAGACATTTTCTAGTAAAATCTTTCATCAAAATATAGCAGTGAGTAGTTGCGCTGTGTGAAAATGGTATATTTCTGTGATTGATTTCCATGCTACACATGGACCACAGCCAGGATCCTTTGCCTTTTTCTACTTCTGTCCACCTTCTTCATATAAACCACACAAAAAAAACAAAAAAGAAGGTGATTTTTAAAGAGAGTTTGCCTTTTGTTAAAAGAAAATAATGGAAAATTCTTGAAATAATGCCACATAGGTAAAACATCAAGCCAAGCAGATATGTAAATAGTCATGGTATCATATTCCTCTGGGCTGGCTCTAAAAAAGCTAGAGCCAGAAAAAGCTTTAGGAGAGGAAATGGAGTTGTTCCTGACACATTCCCTCGGCCAGGGAATGTTTTGCTGAGGGCAGAACATGACACTACCAGGGCTGCTCTGGACAGCTATTCAGGACAAAGCTAACAGGGCTGCTGTGATTGGGGCTCCTGAAGTTTACAGTTGTTCTGATTCTGTTCACAGTCAACAAAATAACCCCAAAAAAATGGGGTCAGGTTAGAGATCCTTCTGCTTTGTAAATAATTTTATTAAAGACAAGGAAGAGATACTGAGGTAAAGACCATACGAAACAGAACTGGGAGATTAAACCTCCCCTGGAAAGTAGCTGTCATGGTTTGGGAATGGTATTCTCCAATTTAGTACTCCCACTAAAATCACGTGCCTCTCACTCCCTGCTTCCCTCTCCCCTGCAGCACTCTGGAGAGGGAACTGGAGGCAAAAAAGGCAAATATCACAGGTTGAGATAAGAACAACTTACTGGAAACAGCAATGAGATAAGAAAATGAACAGTAACAGCAACAATACTAATGACAGAGGGTACAAGAAAGAAATAATTGACACGGAAACCCCTCAACAACAGACAATACCAGCTGGCTCCCTCTGCCATCTTTGCTCAGCCAGACCAGAACCCCTTCTCCTTGGAAGAGAGTCTCTTCCCCTCCTGCCTCTGGCAATGACACGAGTGTTATAGAATAACCTCCAGGTCCTGGCCATGCTGCCTCCTGGATACTGAAAAGAATTAACCCTGTCCTGGCAGGATCCAGGACAGCAACTCTCCCCTTTCTGGAATTTGGCAATACTGTGATTTCCTAAACAGGTTGCAGCTGAGCCATTTTGTTTAGCAGCATTAAATGGATCTATTCAGCACAAATTTGCATCTTTCATCTTTGAACTTATTTGTATTTTTGGCGTCTTCCACATCCTGTGGAAAGGAGTTCCATGATTTAATTATGCATTGTGAGAAAAAGTACTTTTCTCACAAAGCTTTTCTCTCAAAATCTAAAATGCCACAGTCCATCACCATTCCTCTCCACAAAGGAGGGTTCATATAGGTGGTATTTTACTTTTCAGTAATGGAGGGCACTTAGGTCCATGGAAATGACTTCACCTTTATGCTACAATCTGGGGGGAAACAGAGCATTACCTTTACCTCATTTCTTTAAAATGTTACCAAATTCTATGATAAGGAAGACAACCTCTAAAAAACCAGGGTGAAATTCCATTCTCAGTTGTACTTAAATAATATCTTTCTGATGTCTACAAAATTACAAACTCCTAGCCAGTGCTTAATTTGGTGTCTAGGGGAGGGGGAGATTCTTCCCTTTTTATTCTGGGCAAATGTTCCTGTTAAGTCACTATTTTAGCTTTCACTGTTTGGAATTACTGTGGCAGTTCATCTATTTAGGCTTGAAATGATTTTCTATAAGCAATATTTGTCTCTGAATTTACATGACATTTCTGGCATCAGCTACACAATTGCACCATAAAACTGGTTTATTTCCAGAACTTTCACCCTCCCTGTCAACACATAGCTGGAATGGAATGGAAGGCAGACAAATAGAGCCTGTTTGTGAGGTTCTTGAGAGAAATGTATTTATCGCTAAGCCTGATATGAAAAGGTACAACTGACTTCTTAACCACTTTTTCTTCTACAGACCATTTTTCACTTACACTGCTGATGCCTCTGAAACGTATTCTTGGGAAAAGGGGTGAAACTGAAACAAGTATGAATCTTGAAGCCATTTCTTTCTGGTTGCAAGAAAACCTGGGCTGAGCAATTATCAACTGTGTCTATCATCAACTTAAAAGAAAGCTGCACTAAAGTATGGATGCAGAAACTAACTGTGTTCTTGGAACTAATTGTAGCCCTACACAGAGCTGGGAGACAGGCTGCCATAAGCCAAGTTTTAGGAACCTTCTGCTATGATACTAAAAATGGAGGAACCCAGAAGAGCAGCAGCATCAGCTTATTTCACTGCAAAATACATGGACATGACATCTTACTGATGTAGAATGCAGAAAAAAAAGAGAAAGGAGGCGATACGGAGATCATGAAACAAAATCTAGCACCAGGAGCAGAGATATGGAAGAAATGTGAACAAGAAAAAGTGTGAATGGGAAATGCTGCCAATCAAAAACTTAGGCACATTACCTGTGGAAATTGGCTCAATGAGTTTGAGAATACCAATATAACAAAGAGGAAAAACCCAATGCTCTAGCAAGAACATGTACTGACTATAACAAAGCTGATGAGGTTGGTATTTGACACAGAAAATGGGAAACGGGGATGTGGGTAAATTTGAGGGTGCTGCAGAATCATCATAAAGTCTACAAGAAAGGAAGTAAAAGGGGAGGTAAGTTCTTAGAAAAGAATTGGAAAAGAGAAATCAGAAAAGAGGAACACCCTGGATTTCTCAGAAAATCTGATTGGCAGTCACCTGTAGCTGTTTGAAAGCAGAAGATGATGATGAATCAGGGAAGAAACACAACAAACCTAAGGCAATCTTCAGTGCAGCCATAGAAATATCTACATATTCATATAGAGTGAAAATATTTCCCTAGTGTAAATTAGAATTGCTTTCATGTTTAAATTCTGGAGACAGTGGAGGCAATCTTTATACGAAAAAAATATAAAAACAAAGACCTAGGAATTCAATCTGCTGAAATAATTTGAAGTTTCATCAACTTCAAAACAAATATATATGGCAAAGCATAAACTCACACCCTTCTATGCTACTTTCTCTATTTAAATTTGCCTTGGATTGTAGCCAAAATATCGGTCATAGGAATCAGATCAACACATCAAGAGTGAAGTAATAAATATATGGTCATATACAGATGGGAAAAAGATTTCTTTCAACCCACATCAGTAAATGATGACTTGAGATCCCTGACTTGTGAACATGTAAGACCTAAATGCACTGCCTGAGTCAGAAAATGCTTCATCCTATCACCTTCATTTTTTCCCCTGTGTAGTGCACCAACATCCCTACCACCACTTCACTCAGGTGTCCTTCCGTCTGCGGGTTCTCAAGGAGCCCTTAAGCTCTAGGCTGGGCAGCCAAGGTGTAAACAGGAGTACAGTGCTGGGTTTTACACTGCCTTCTCAAACATGCCCCTTTAGGATCCCAGCACGTGCTGAACAGAAAGGATGACAAGATGGACCTTGTCCCTCTGCAGAAGAATAAAATCCCTCTATGACTCCCTGAAGGTATGTTAGCAGGAAGAAACATTCCTTCTCTAGCAGAAAAATTGGTCATAATGAAAGACATTTAGAGCTTCTGTAAATTCAGTTTAGGAAATGGGCCTCAGTTGTCATTATTTCTAGGAGAAGCTTATCTGCCAATGTAATCAATGCCATTACAGTTACAAATAAAAGTGCAAAACCTCTGTATGCTGCAAGAAGTTGACATTTCAGCTTCTTGTTTACTTGCTATCGTCTTTTCTGCCTCATTCAATGACAGATCATTTCTAAATGATGGAGATACAATATTGCATTGAACAAATAGGCTCTTCAAAACCTTCATGCTACTCTGTTTCCCACCATATCATTTAAGTCCTAAAGTAAGTAAGAATTATGCCATATTATAAATCTATTTTGAACCAACTGAGTGGCATGTAGGACATTGTTTCCTCTTAGTTGTAGATTGACTGTTCTGAAAAAGTGCATTAGGATTTCAGTGGATAAATGGAGAAGAGCAGGGCAATGAAATAATTTGTTGTTGTTGTTGTTGTTACTAGTCTTTTTTGATGTGGTGCTTAGGAACATGGTTTAGTGGTGGACTTGTCAGTGCTGGGTAAATGTGTGGGCTCAATCCTAAACGGTTCTATGGTTCTTTGATGTTGTGAATAGCTCCAAGCTTTTGGCCAAAATATGTTAAGTACCTATTAATGGAACAGGCAGCTGAGGCCACCATGAAGGGCAGTACAGATGCTCTGTTGTTGAGCAGACACATTCCTGCACAGTTAATGGCAACCAACTCCAGCATGGCTAAGGATGGGCCGGCAGGAAAGAGTCGCCCTCGGCTGCAGCATGTTACATCCTGAGATATCAGGAAACAAAAAAGGGTTCTGCAATGCCTCTTCCATTTAACTTTGCCTTCCAATTAAGAATGTGGTGATGTATAACAAAGATCCTTTTCAGAGGAATTTGTTTCAGCTCTTTTCTTGATTTTCGGTAGAAAAGATGTCTTTGTCAAACAGATGATTCCACCTCATTCTATGTTATTTCATTACCTTGTATTAAAAGTGCAGGAACTTTTCTTGTTTCTACAGAGCTATGTCTACCTCATTACTAAGTCTCTTTGTGTCACTTAGAGATGTGCAGTACCTGACTTTCTGTTCCTGTGTCTGAGTTCCATGTCTCTTCACTCTGTCACAAACAATGAAGTTGACATTTCCTTCAACTGAGAAGAGCAAAGTACCTTTAATGTATATTTAAGGTTGCCAGTCACACTGATTGACACAGTGGGCTGTCAGAAGCATTAACTTACGGGTTAAAAGGTGTAGATTTATTCTGTTTGTTTAATCTCCAGTGGGACAAGTACCACAGAACATGAATCATTTATGCCTGTCAGGACCTTGCAAATCAATAGTAACCTTCTGTGATCTGCTACTTTGAGCTGGGTGAGTTCATAAAGCTATACTCAGTCTAAATCCACGACAGACATTGTTTAGAGGCTACCTTAACCAGCCATACAGCATTAATAAAATCAAGAAGGAGACGTTTTCCTTGGCATCTGAAGAAACATTGCCTGCCACTCTTTCTAAAGGGTTTCTATACTTCTTCAGAAATATCATATTGGAAGAAGTTTAGGGAACACCCTACTAGCACTGAAAAAATTTTAAGAACAAATTATTATCAGAGCTCTTCAACAAGTACTGGAGACTGCATGTACTTTGTCCCCTTGTTACAATAATTTTTTAAAAGAATAAAACCTGTCAGATTTGAGGAAAAAAACCAATTTCTTTATTTGAAATAAAAGCACGGTAGCCTGTGAGATGTGATTCTGCACTTGACTTGTAAGTACACTACAGCACTGAGTATAATAGCTAGAAAGGGTGAAAAGTCCAACCATCCTCTAGAGTCATTAGGTGCTTAGGCTGCAGCAATGGATGAACTAATTAAATAAAAGTGAATTAGACTGGAGGCCTTCTTGGAAAAATACTCGGCTAATGACTTTGACGAGAAAATGTCAACATACATTTTCAAATTGTTTCCTGATTATACAATAAGGTACTAATAGAAAATCCTATTCCCTTGAGAAATTTTGAGACCAGTTCTTCACAGGACAAAGACAGCAAACAAGACCCCATTGTTGTGACTTCCAAGTTCAGAATAAAGTTTGGGTGCCAGTATTTTGAGATTCTGCTTTTTTTTTTTGGTACAATTTTTAAAAGATAGCATGCAAACAAGCACCCCATTCTGATTATGCAGTCATTTTCCTAATTAATGCATACAACTAGACAACATAGGAAGAAGATAATCTTATGAAAAGAGTCATGAGGACGCATGATTTCAGTAAAACTCTACCTGGATTTGCAGGAATGGTTCTTTTTGCAGAATCCTCTCTTCCATTTGCAGCATGCATGATCAAAGTATGGGAGCTGTATTATCTTTAGCCCTCTAAACTAAACAGCACACACTTTCTCTCAGTAAGATCTTAGATTCTAATTTATTCCCACACATTAAAAGGAAAAATATAAGTATTGTGTGCAAACACAGTGTGTGTATGTATGTGTAGGAGGTATTTTGCAATGTAGATGCAGCTGTTGCTTTGTGAGCTGCAGCTAGTAAAACTAGAATTATGAGCTGAAGGTGTCCACTTTCAGGTTCCCCTTGTGGCATTATGAGGCCCCCATACATTTTTGATCCTGCTATCAACAAACATCTTCGAAGCTTTCTGAAAATTATTTTGGGCTTTGTCTGAAGGTCATTTCCGTGCAAGATGAGGAGTTATTCTGTTGGCTACAGTGGAAACCTGAATACTGCTACCTTGCTGTATTGCATCCATAATAGATAGAAACATGTTTCTTAAGTTTGAGGTTTTTTTCCTTTAAAAAGGCAGGAACCTGTCCTTCCTCTGTTTAAAAAAATTAAGACTGTACAAAGCCTTTAAAAGGAAAGAACCCCAACTGTCAATTTACTGGAGTTTAAACAAAAATTAAAACCCCCACACTCTCTCCTGAGTCTGTATTTGAGAAAAAATCTAACTTCCAAACCTCCTGAGTTTCTGCCACTGAACCTCTGCCTGGTTTATCAGGTAAATGACAGTGCTGAGGATTAACCATCATTTGGTCCCTGCTGCTCTCACAGAGTTCCTGGGTCACACCTCCTAATTTAGGGTCAGATTGTTACTTTGTTTCACAAAGATGCAAATATGTGCCAACAGGGATTTCAAGATGAGAAACATATTAGCCTTACAAATGGCTCAAACATATTTTTTAAAGTGGGTTATGAATTTCTATTTGTAACTTTCTCAGGGCCCAAGTAAGAACTCAGTGGGAATTGGGTTTTAACATAGAAATATCAAAATACAAGTAATCTGGAAATCTAAGTTCCAGGCACTAAAAATTGGGAAAATCAGACCAGAGTATGCTCAGATTTAGGGAACGGGATTAATTTTCATCTGAGAAGATTATGCCTCTTGAACTTTAGAAGGATTCAGCTTTGATTCATATTTTACAAATTAATTTATACTACTGATTAGCTGAACTCTTTACCCTTGAACATAACCTGTCTCAGGAAGCAACAAGCCAGGTTAGGCAGGTAAAAATTGACTACTTACATAGTTACTAAATGGAAGAGGAAGTAGGAAAAGAACAATTTCACAAAAAAATCCAGAAAGACAAAGGAATTTTGCCTGCCTAGCAAACAAAATATGGAGGTAAAAATACTGAACAATAAACTTGTATTATAAAATATGGGAGAATGTTTTCATACAGTGCAAAAAGAGGATAAATTATTAAATTTATGACTATTAAAGGCACCAAGGAGATGGAGGCATGGGCAGCTAACATGTACTGATTACCCTGTAGAAGTATTTGTTACAAAGAAAGAGGACCCACGGTACTTTCTCAGAGGGTAACAGACATAATATAAAGGTATCAGACCTGTAGCTCTTAAGTAGCCAGTAAACTATAAGCTTTACATGAAACATCCACATTCTCAAAGAACTCTGAAGCACACAGAAACAAAAGTACAAGAGGCTGAAATAATTACTTTTGACAAAATGTGAGACCACGAGCCCCTACCAGACAAAGCTCTTGTTCCTATTTAAGGCTGATCATATCTTAGTTCGTCACAAGATATCCTGAGTTGGAAGGGACCCATGAGGATCATCAAAGTCCAGCTCCAAGAAGTAAAACCGTACAACTGCAAGGCATATGAATCCAAAACTTCGGACGCTGTCAAGCACTCATGACATTTCAACAGAGATCCTTTCTCCTGCCCTTCTGCAAGTCTTATTTCAAATGGTGATATTAAAACATGAGCAATGGAAGAATGTACAAGAAAGCTGGTAAGATCTTATGGGCCCAAACAATAGGTAAAGGGCTCATTTGTTTTTGCGTGGGCACTTTTTCTCATGTGGAAATATAAAAATGTTACATGGCCACCATCACTGTTAAAGCAGTCACATGTGGCAAATGGAATGGGTGTGCCTGGTGCAAAATGCTATTACTAGGTTGTGCAAATATGGTAAAGGACAATGTTTACATGTCATTTACAAATTACAACTATTAGGAAGAAGCAATATAAACACTGAGCAGGCACTTTTTCCCTACCAGGAACCTATGAGAAGTACTCAGACAAGAGAATTGATTCAAAGTTTACTGCAGTCAAAGAGAGACTTCCCTTGTATTTTATTGGGCTTTGGATCTGCTCTTAAATCACAAATAGCTTTGCAGATAAGAACATTACACTAAAGAAACAAGATAATAAATAATGAACTAAAAATTATTAACTTGAAAACTGCAAAATGCATTTACTTCTTATGGAATGATTTTCAGCAGTATTTTCAGTCTCTTTTGCAGCATTACTGTGGCCTTCTTCTGTCTCTGCCAAACAAAGGAGACACTGTTGTACTATATATTTATCACACGCAGATTTCTCTATGTCAGTAACTAACCAGGAGCCAAATAAGAGCTTACAAATGTAGTATAACTAAAAATTCTTCAATATGACAAACACAGCTGTGCAAGGACCACAAATACGATATGTAGGACTTAAAAGCTTTTTGCAGCTCTAGTATTAAAAGTCTAGCTCATTAAGAACTAGTAAGCCTATTAGTGTTATTGTCAAGTATGACATCAAATATTCACTGAATTCACTTTTCCCAACCTAATACAACTCCAGGCCTGCTGCTACTGTGTTATTACAACCAATATTTGCAGTAGCAAAATGAAGAAAAGCAAATTCTGTCATATATACGTATGAAGAGCCTTGATCAACAAATACATTTAGAACATTATGAGTTTGTCAAACAAACTCTTCACAAAACTAGCATCCAACTAGTATGTTGACTATTTCAGAAAACCCTATTTACATAGAATCTTGTACAAAAACCACAGCCTTTTGATTTATTAATTATTCTGTAAGTAGAATATGCAGTCACACTTGGAAGTTTCAAATATTCTATTGCTAAATACTCACTGTAAAAACTTGGGTAGGAAATGTAAGCAAGTCGTGTAACTTTTCAATAATATCTCAATTGATGCTGATAATTATATCATCAGGTTGCAATGTATGAGGTTGCAATGTATACCCATGTGAAATTAAACTTTCAGCAAACTATGCATACAGACAGTGTACAAATCAAAACACGTTCACTTCCACTATATTGATGCAATTTCGGTTGCTAAGCAGGAAAGAAACACACTTACACATTCCAATTGACTGCGTCCTCTAACAGTGTTTCAAACAAAAGATACTACTGAAATCCAACACCAAAACCTAGATAATTATTGCCAGCAGGTGGCTAAGAATTGGCAAATGCAATTTATCCATACCTTGCAATGAAGTTTAAGAAGTAAGCTAAGCACTCAGTCCATCTCCTAGGTATGTGATTTCTTTCAGGTGTTTCTTGTGTATCGTTGCCAAAATTGTTAAGCCACAACACCAAAGTGCTGGAATGCCACCTTCTGAAAAATTCCTCAGGTCTATTTGTTCTGCATTCAGAGTCTCAATTTCTTATGTTGGTAAGAAGTTTCTTGGCTGACTAGGTACACTGAAGTTAAAGAGGTTCCTAACAATGGAAATAAGCACAGTGTAGCAATCAGCTTTAGAAAGAGACTGTCTTAAAAGACAAATAATTTTTATTTGAGAACAAATCCAGCTCAGTTATATTGAGATAATAGATGTAGAGCTCCATATTAATGGAGTGAAAAATAATTTTGTTGAAAGATTCTTTGCCTTTTCTTGATCAAGATGAACCACATGGATGATTGTATTAATCAAACAGGGCAGACTGGGACATGTCAGGAGATTTAATAAGTTCTGCAGAGTTTTGGTTCCTACTGTTGTGCTAGTTCCTCATGGTTATTTTGATGTTCTGGCTCTGCTGTAGTTCACAGGAGATTTATTACCAAGCTCATTACATTCATTTGATACACTTTAATTAAAATATTAATTAAAGATAACTGTAACAAGGGACCTGGGATATGTTGTGTGAGATCAGATTCACAGAATGACATGCTGCTTCTCATCTTCAAGTGCAGACTCTTCAGGAGGGCTGCCACACAGAAGCAGGCTTTCTACTTTATCTGTCAATGATGGGGACAACATACTGGGTTTTTCAAGATTCTTAAACTGAGAACTATTTTGGCTTTATGCCTTACTTGTAGTAAATTTCCATTTGTGCTGATTGAGAGACCTAGGAATTTTCAGGGATGTAAATATCTGAATTATAAATTATGGTTCATTAATAGTTATAAAAACCTTTGCGGTAGTAGGCTTTTAGAGCAGAGAATATGCAGCTGATGCTTTTACATAACCCTCTCCCTCTAATACAAGCTATTAATCAGTGGGTTCAGAAATGTTTTCCCTTCTGAATAAATCTAGCAAACACAGGCAGCAGACATGCTCAAAAAAATTAGGAGTTGTAAAGGTAAATTATGTGCAAATTACAATGTGGCTTCCCTGCGGATTTCACAGTCCTTGGAAGAGATACAAGTACCAACGCCTGGGCATGTACACACGCATACATGCACATAAACAAAATCAGCCCTTCAAATTACCTGTAGTAGCAATTATTTGGAACATCATAAGAAATGGGACTCTTATTCATCTTCTGAAAGCGTAAATACTGACTGAAAGCATATGTTATATTTGAAACATTTACTATCGTGTTCCTTTTGAACTCTAATAGTATACTAATGGATGTGCCAGAAAAATATCAAAGCATAGATGACCTAGAATGCCCACTAGAAAAAGGGTACCTTATTGAATGTGAATTAATGGATAAAATGTACTGAAAGAGAATTTGACCTAATTAATAAAAGCAGGAATAGACATAATCCAGAATATTTTCAAAATATTCTGAAAGATAATGGAAACATAAATTATCTGCATTGTTTTGACAAAGAAACAAAGGTATTAATTTCTACACTTACTTGAAATCATTTGTTAGCTTGGACCTCCCTAATACAGAAAACTTATTAATAGAGGGATGTTCCTTCTGTCTTCTTCCTAAATGATATTACTGGCATTTACACTTCCAGCTGGTGCCTGCTGGCAGTCCTACCACAGCTGTAGGGCTTGGCACTCTACCGGCCTTATGTGTGTCATGCTTGGAGCCACCAAATGGTTGGGATTGGAAAGGACCTCCAGAGATGACCTGGTCCATAGTCTGTCTCTCTCTAACACACTCCATCAGCTATATATACACAGTGATAAATCTTTTCCAACCCTTCTCTTCTCCAGGCTGAACAGTCCTAGTTCTCTCATCCTCTCCAAGCATTACAGATCCTCCAAGTCCTTACTCATCTTTGTGGTGCTTCACTGAACTCACTCCAGTAACTCCATGTCTTTCTTACACTGGGGAGCCCAGAACTGGATGCAGTGCTCCAGATGTGGCTTCACAGCATGGATTGTTAATAAGCTGTGAACCTCTAATGATCTCAGTAGAAGTTGTCATTAAGGACTATGAATAAAGAAGGCCTACAAAGACTTTGTTAGATGGAATCAAGACCGATTCAAATGTAGGCTAACAATTTAACTCAGCAAGCATGCATGAAAATCAGTAACTTCTAGTGAAAGTATAGTTTGAATTCCCCAAAAAGTATGAAAGTTCTTTTGCACTAAAGTAAATGTAAAGGATAACATCTACATCACTGACAAAAAATTTACGTCTGAAAAAGTTCCATGCTTCATTGACTCACTTTACCACACAAAAAATTTAGATATCAGCTTATGCAACAATTAAGCAATGCAAATATCCAATCTTATTTTTGTATGCTGACATTGCTTCTTCTCTTTCATTTGCTACACTTGACTTTTATTTCCAATTAAACGACTGAAGCAGTGTCTTTCTCTCTGTATCATGTTGATTACACAGCAGCTAGAACAGTAGAGATGGCAGAGGGAAACAGGCATAACTGCAATGTAATCAAATACATAGGGAGCAAAAACATGGGAAAACAAATATTCCCTTCTTTTCATTCAGGTCTGTCTTTGGCTTTGCATTATAAAGGAAAGCTAGACTTTGCTAGGATACCATGAAATAATTTAGAGATCTTTGAAAAAATTTGGTGTTAAAAAAGAAAAACTTGCTTTGTCACTATAGAAAAATTCACTGGTCTACAAAAGCATTGATCTGTTATTTTATTTTACATATTGATAAGGAGTAGAGTCAGTTTATCTGTCAAATATTTCTGGATGTCAGAATTAAGCTGTCCAGTGTTTAATCAGATACCAGATTTCCAGGAATGGGTAATATTGATTTATTCACATAAATATATAAAATGTCTATTTACATTTTGATACCATACATCTTGGTGCTGGTGGTGGAAAATTTCTTCCTGATCCTGTGGAATAGAAATCCATACTTTCAAATATGGATATACTACCCTTACCTTTTCCAAACATCACACATGTATTACAGCTTCCTGCTCACTCTTTTCCAGTAGCAAACATGCCTTCAGATACTAATTACTTGGAATTTATACTCTCTTCTGCTAGTTCTCAAGTCCATCCTTCACTTAAATAAGACTGTATTCAAAAAAAAAAAAAGTTTTTTCCTAGGAGTTAAACTATTTCCTAGCATTTAAATTATTCTACCTCAAACTGCATCTTTTATCAAGATTTCCTACATCATGGGGTGATATTACAAGAAAAATGCACAGGTAAGAACAACTTCTACACCTTAAAAATAGTGAAGCAAGTGAAGCAAGAAGAAAATACTCTCTGCAGACCTCTCAAAGCACAGGGAAGCCCTGTAGCTTTGCAATAGATGGCTCCTGTGGATTGGTCTTTTAACAAACTGTCATGTGGTCATTTGACACTTGTATTCAAATTGACAGAGTGCTCCCAAATAGCTATGGGAAATGCTAATTTGACATGGCTATGATGCATACAGAAAACCAGAGGTAGCAAGATGTTGTATTGTTATTACGTATGATTTTTGTAAGTTGTTTGTACCCTGTTCTTGAAAATCAGCACTTTAAATTTCCTGCATGTTGTATGAGAAAAAGATATTATGGATCAGTGACTTTTTTCTTGTAGTATTGAACCTATGCCTGGTGCTGTTTGTTTTCACAAGAGTTATTCTCAGTTCATTCAGGTAAAAATTCCCATTTGCATTCTAAATTATCTTCTGCTGTAAGTAAGAAATCCATTTATAAAGATTTAATAAGGAGATCTCTAAGTAGGTCTGGAAGGCTAGCCTAGTTACTCATAATGTGACTTGAATATATACACATTTTAAATTTCAGTATTTTTTTATTGCTATAAATCTTCCTACTCATAGCTTCATACAATTTTTAGAAAACCTTGTATTTTAGGGAAGAAAATCCTTTGAAAGTATTATCATGAAAAGAAAGGAGCATATAATTTTTTCCTTATTTAAAACAAAGAAAATTAAGGTTGCGGCCTGTGATTTTCTACATGCAAGTGTTAAGGATCAGTATCGAAGGATCAAGTATGTGTCAAAGCCTACTTGGTTTGTACTAAGATGAATCACCAAGCACAATCTGAGTTCATAGCACACTTCATTTTTTCTGTATTCATCCCTGCATTGATTCCTTTCATCCACTGATTTCCATCCATTTATTGATTCCTTTCTCCATCCTCATTTTAGTGAATGTTAATCCCTGATTAACTCAGCGAACAATGTTCATCAACTGACCACTCTAACTCACTAGTACAGGATCTGTCACGTTAGAAAAACCCCTAAAAACCTCTCAATAACAGCAGGTAAACACTGCTGACAAAGAGCAGTGACATATCCTGGCACATCAGACCTCAACCACGCGTGTGATGGGCAGAGGAGTTCCCAGGAGCAGCCAGCCAGGGCAAGCAAAGGTCACCAACGGCACTGTGTGGTGAGCTTGGTGACTGGGTACCCACACTGAGAGGCACAGCCAGGCAGACCACGCACCAAGAAATGCTCTGAAGGCAGGCAAATCAGGCAGCACCATCAGCTTTCAGGAGCCTGTAGAAGACATAGCTAGAAGGGTCTGTAGACTAAACTTCCATCAGGCAGAAGTACAACCAGAACTTCACTATGAAATGAAATTGTGGAGACTGATCTGCCATTTCTTGCTAGCAATATATATATATATGTATATTTATTCTGTGCATTTGTTGCTTCTTGATAGGATAGTTCTGATTATTAAGAGCAACAATTTTTGCTGCGCAAAGAAAGTTGCTGCTTGTCTGCCTTCGGAACACACAGTGAGAGTAACTTCCAGGGTGAAATCAGTCTTTTAAAATATTAAAACAGCAAAGGCCAGGAAAAGTCTGAGAATGCCACTATCCAAATCTTATTAAGCAACTAGGTTTTTTTCCTAGGAGTAAAACTATTTCCCAGCATTTCAATTATTCTACCTCAAACTGCATCTTTTATCAAGATTTCCTACATCGTGGGGGGATATTACAAGAAAAATGCACAGGTAATATTCCAACATGGCTGGTGTGAGTGGAGGTACAAGGAAAGGGAAAATAAAGAATTAGACAGACCGCAATGCCTGGAGGCCTCGTGCATTGTTTGTTGTCAAACACTAATAGTCTAGTTTGATGTTTCTGAGAGTGATGTAAAACACGCGGTAACCTTTGCCCATTCCTTACTCTGGAATTCCCATGTACCAAATGCCACTGAGGCAGAGCAGCTTCGCTGGGATGGCTGCCAGCACTCTGAGTACAGCTTGCTGAAAATAAACCTGGTGCCAAGAAGATGCAAAGGGCAATCACTTAAAGGGAAAGATGTCATCAGAGGATTAAGCACAAAAAGACTACAGCAACAGAGAGAGAGCAATATACATCTTTAAAGTGAGAACCAAGTGACAATTTCAGAACAACTACTACAGTTCCTAGGACTTATTTCATTAGTTACAATAACTTCAGGTGCCTGCAGGCAATTTTATTTTAAATGTGTACTGATTTCTTCAGAATGATTAAGAATCTGGAATCTAGACAAAGGCATATCCTGATTCGCTGATGTGCTAGTGACAAGAAGATAATTCTGCCAAATTCATTTATTTATGCACAATTACATGTTTGGAGATATGGTAAAGGCTTTTTAATCACAGAAACTGTTAGATATTTGGCTCTTCAAAGTAAAATGCAGTAGGGATTAGTTGCCAGAATATTAACATAGAACTTACTTAAAACATAGAAACCAGCAAGGCCTGGTTGATAAAACAGGAGAGCAGGATTTTTCTTATTATTAGACTCAGATATAAACTGAATACTAAAACTGGAAACAATAGTAATTTCTTTATGTAATGTAGCCCTCTTCCATACATGGAAGATTACCACAAAGCCAAGCAGACTTCTTGCACATATAAGGGGAGAATTTGGTTATGTCTACAAAGTTTTCTGTACCATGCAGTTTTTCAGGATAGCTTGACAGGTTAAACATCCAGTCACAGGCCTTACTTTTCATCTCACGAGTTTGTGTTAGATCCTAATTTCTTTTTATATCTGTGTTTAATAACTCACAAACAATTAATAACTCAAATCTTTCATACTGAGATAACATTTAGAAGGATATAGAAATACTTCAAATCCATAGATATATTCTGCCAGTTTTCCAAAGCAACCATTGCCTAAATATCAAGCAGGCTTTCTAAAAATGTTTTAGTAATTGAGAAATCAATTGTTGGTACTGTGCAGTGGTATTGTTAAGACCTGCAGGGACATTGGCACTTCCTCACTATTTAAATATTCCTAGATGCCTAGCTGTTCACATAATTAAATACATTGTTAAAGATCTAAAACATTCAAAGTATTTAAAATCACAGTTCTCCATATTAAAAAAAAAAAAAAAAAGAACGACCATATTATTGCTCTTGTGAAACACATTAGTTGCAGGTAATGTCATAATGATTTTTATTTCACGTGTCAAGTAAAATTGCCATAACAAATTCTCAAAGAATATGTGAATGGTCCAGATAATTGCACGTAATGGGATGTCACAGGGTGAACCACGGAGGTTAAAAAATATTCTGGAGTAAATAAATACTGATCTACTGATTGTTTCTTGTTCTTAAGGGTCAAATCTTTATGTTTCCAACAGTCTTCTCAGATTTTTTCTATTTTATCCTTCATCTGCAAGGGGGAATACTTTCCAGTACTGCAAAAACTAGGGCTGTGGTATCTGTTATATTTGATTTGTAGTCTCAATTACCCTCTTTTAAACAGGCGATGATTTCTTTGAAAACTTGGGAGAAAAGTTTCTTGCACTTGGAATGGAAAGCGTTGAGGAATATGATAATCCTCAGTTTCTTAGCAGCTCATTTTGAAATTTCACAGAGATGTCTCCTATACAGTCTTTATCCTGATGCTGGAGAGAGCCTTTATGTCACCATAATCATGCAGCCCACCATCGTAAAGAAATCTGTGAAAAGATGGACCCAAGCCCCTGAGAACCCTGATGTTCAACTGATTAAAATCTTTTATGAACAACTTGTGTAAAAATACTGGGGGTCAAAAGATCAAGACTTGAAGGAAAGAAGGAGAAACAGTGTTGATATAGACTTTATACCAGCAATTTTATAGCAGTGAGACATTGACTTAATATCAGCAATTTTAGAGTCAGTATCAGATGGAGAAAGGTGCATTATTACAGATGTTTAAGATAGCAAGATACAGTGCAATTTCCCCCCCCATCATTTTCTGTATCCGCCCTTTCCCATTTCTTCCTCCTCCACCCTTTCACTCCCTATCTGCCCACGCCCTGCCTGCACAATGGGAAGCAGAGCCAGGGCTTTTGGGTCAGACACGACAAATTCTCTGTGGGAGATTCTGCTCACAGCCTGGGCTGTGCCCAGTGATGCTGAGGAAAGCTGCACTCTTAGCCGAGCTGTGGGATCACTCGATTTGGCATTCTCTGCTGTGGGGGTGCCTATAGGAAACAGAGCTCCAGGGTGTGTGAGGTTTCCACCCTGCCTGCTGAAACAAGTCCGTGCTTTGGGATCAGAGGGAGATGGGTACAGTTTATACTCAGGGTGCATATGGTAGGTGAACTGAACACTTAAGTTTTTTTTTTTTAAGTAGTAAAAATCAAATAGGCACATGAGTTCATTCTATTCTCACTTCAAGGACTCCCAATCTCTACGACACAGAGCAATTTGGCATAACAAATGATTTATTTTAAGAAACGGGAAATTTCCATAGTAGAAGACTCTGTCAACATAAACTGCTTAAACAAAGGTTTGGTTGTTCTGTAGTCAAATAACTAGATTCACAGACAAAGAATAGAATGCCCAAGTATTATATTTAAACTTTAAATGATTTCTGAGTTAATAAAATGCATATTTTCTGAGTTAGAAAATCTGGAATGACAAAAGCTTGAAACTCCAACTTTTGAAAGATTTATGCACAGATAGGGAAGCCATTTCCAGAAAGAAGCCTTTAATACACCTGCATTTGAGCCTGTGGGGAATACAGGTGTCTTACTTAAATGAGTGTTACTGATCCGACTTACATTTTACATACAGTATTTTCATGCTCTGCTGCTACTGCAACACATTTTGCAATGTAGAGCAGGTGCCTTAAAAAATCTCTTAGCTCACTGCAATTTTTCCTAGGCTAGCATTTCATTTGGTATGAGTCTGAACATGATATCATGTTCCTATTTGGGATACAGAGTCTCTGAGACCATCTCTGCTTGCCTTTCTCTCTTTCACTCTCTTATCAGTCACAATCAGAAATGCTTCTGACGTCTGGGGATAGATGAGGCTGTACCTTCATCTGAAGCCTGCCCACAGCACGGTGCATCGACTGCCTGTAACTCTGTTCACAGATCAGAAGGACAGTGTAGTTGCAATGGTTCACAATCAGAGGAAAGAACATTATTTATCCTTTGATATTTCAGTTTTTTAAAATTAGTTAGATAAAAGATTCTTTATCCCTAAATGTAGTAATAAGATAATTTTTTAGAAGTTGCAAGCAGCTGCTGTGGATGTAATATAAAATATGGACAGAAGGGTCACAGTTTTCAAAATGAGATCCCCAGAACATTTTGAAGAAGTGGAAAAGTTTGAAAATTCTGAGTTTGGCCCTAAAAAGAATCTTCATTTAAAGGAAAAGTGTTGGTGTGACCAAGTCAAACTAAAACTGTTTCTGTGCCTCTATTTGTAAAACTAATAATGGTAAAGCCTCTCTCAAAAAACCTCAGCTTTTTCTTTATTTATCCATGTGTTCAGAAATATTCTGTCTAAATGAGGGTTTTCATTAACACATCTTTTTATACTAGACTCTGAGAACAGTGAATGCCATTGCATGCATGAAGTATAAAAATCACCTTATAATTTCTTATACCATACACGGTAATGTCACAGCTTAGGCTGACGCAATTTCGCATCTGCCTGGGCTAAGACTGAGGCCATTTCCTTTACATGACTGACTTTCCAATGAGCACCAGAACAGATTGCCCAGAGAGATTGTGGAGTCTCCCACACTGGAGATATTCAAGAACTGGCTGGTTGCAATCCTGTGCCTATATCATGGGCGCTATATCATGACCCTGCTTGAGCCAGGAGGTTGGACCAGATGACCCGCTGTGGTCCCTTCCAACCTGACCCATTACATGATTCCATGAGCTCCTCTTCCAGCTGCAAGAGACTACAGGAACTGTCAGAGGTTCATAGGCAAGATGCAGAGGGACATTAGTTAGTAAACAGCCTGCATGCTCAGCAAGTACTCTGAAAAGCAGGGAGGGCAATTTAAGGGACCAGCTGAAATTTACAGCATGACTGGTGACTTAGTAGAAACATCTGGTGGTGGGCTGACTCTTCATAAAAGCTTTTCTGTCCTCCTTGTCGCTGAAATCTACAGGTATCCTATAGCTCAGAACCACCCTATCATTCTCTACACGGCACATTGTTTGTTGCCAGTGCAGACAAATACGTAGTGTGTGAAATGCGAGGGTAAAATAGATTGAATCTCATCTCCTAAGAACCACAAGAGCAACTGTATTGACAGCATTATTCATATTTGATGTTTTAATGTAAATTAGCTAAACCAATTTTTTCTCTCTGCTGCACTCAAGTGGCACTTCTCTGCAGAACTCAGAGGTATCACAATTCAGATCCCAGTTTGCCACAGAGGCGGACTTACTATTGTGACTTTATAAATTAATTAATGTCTTGTATACTTGCAACATGGGCAAGAACTCCCTGGTTCAAAGGCATTAGATTTGCGTGTGTTAAACTTAATAAAGTATAAAAGAGTTTAGGTAATGAAGAAGTTGTTAACATGAGATTGTGACCAATTTTCTGTCTGCTACTAGGAGAAAGAGCATTATTTTCCATGCCAGAACCTATAAATCAGTGTGGTGAAAACATGATTTTAAGACAAGTGTTCTCAGGAGAAAATAAGGGTAGCAGATTCAAAAAGGAGAAATGCCCTTTTAATATACTGTTTCAAAAAATGTCTCCAGAAATTGAGGAATTAGCTCAGAGGCTTCCGAAATTCTCTTAAAATCAGAGCTGAAGAAGTTCAGCTGTCGAAGTATTGTCAACAGATGACAATTACAGGGTGAGTAGAAAGCACTGAGAACTCTCTGCTGATTGTTTTCTACATCTTAAACATAAGGACCTTTTGAGACATTTTTAGAAATTGGTTTGCTTACTGGCAAACTAATTTTCATCACCTATCATAAAAAGGTGCAATGCCAAGCACAAATTGACATTACGTGCTTTTAGCTTTATTCTTTTGTGAAATGTGGAAGCGTTTTCACTAATACTTAGAAAATAGCAGAAGTCAGCTCCAGCTGGTTCACATTAGTAGTAAACATGATTAAAATTTAAAAAAATTATTATCCAAGTGATGCTCTAAAACAGTGAATACCAATTAAAAAATTCTAAGGTAGTGAAACCAAGCTGCAGTGGCTTATTAGGTGGTCCAGATAACTGTGAGGCTGCCCCCCAAGAGGCTTTCTGATAAGCTGACATATTTAAACATTATAATCCTCCCTTTGTCATATTATTGGATTTGAAACAATGTTTGATATGATGTTTAAGCAAAAAATGAAAACCCAAGCAGAATCCCACACTCCTTTGCTCTGGTAGAGAAGCCCTAAAGGGCTGAATTTGCAGGAGGGATACCTGTAGTGCATATGGAAACCTCTTTTTAAAGCAAATGTATTTCACAGTAAATAAGAAAAAGTGAACTCTATGAGCAAATCTTTGTGCAGAAATAATCTATTCAGCACTATAGGTATCCTATAAATAAAGCATGGATTGCCGATTTTTTTCCCCCACTTATTTTGTAAATAAGAAGCAGAAGTAGAACTAAGTCTGTTGGGAGGAGAGTGAGAAGAGGATTGCTGAAAGATTTGGAAATTAAAGATTTCAGCGACATCTGAGCTTTCAATTCAAGTGCTATAAAATAAAAACTAAGCAGATGTTTCAAAATGGTCACTGGATAGGAACCAGAACTTCACAGAATCATCAAAGTTGGAAGAGACCGTGTAGATCACGTAGTCCAACCATCCATCAGTCACCTCTGCCCACGAGCAGACACCCAAACCAGACAAGGCCTCTGTACCCATCAGTCCTCACTGAGCAAGGTGGACATTCTTCAGTAGCGGCGAGATTTTTTCCCCTCCTTTAAAATATATCTGAGCTTTCTGTTTAAAAACAACTATTCATTGGTACAAAAGTTGTTCAGAAGGAGGTGCTCATTTGAAGGAAACACCCATCAGAAAAGTTTCTCGGGTTCAGGACAGAACTCCTGGAGCTGCAGGCGAAGATCTGCCTCTAACCACCTTTACGTGTCCCTTCAGCAGTGTAGAAGCTCGAGTTCCACTCTGGGGCTAAAGGTGGGGCAGTGGACTGTGTGTTGTCTCTGCCAGGCCCCATGAAGACGGTACCACTGCAGTGGTAATCCACCTCAGGAAAGCTGACAGAAGCAGAGAAGGAATTTGAATCTTTTTCTCCCACATCTTCTGGAAAGCGCTAACAACAGGCTATTGGCTACTTCTGTCTGTCTGAGATAGAAAGAGAAAACATTGCCCAGGCAACCTCTAACACACAGCAATTTTTCAGATCCAGCCATTTAATTTAGAGACTAAAGTGAATTTTAGCTTTTTTGAAAGCCTGGCCATTTCTATCAGCTTTGATGATGATATATAGGATGAACTTCATTCAGTGGTCTTGTGTTGAACTGGTGTTTGTTACCATACTGTTACAGAGGTTATACTTCGGTAGTGGACAGGATGGTTATAGTTATAGTTTCATGGTTCAAAGAGACAGGATGCTACAATCCTACTACATGAAAAATTTCTTGTGATACATCACAGTACCTGTTGGTTCCTGAATAAAGTTACTATTTTCCTGTTATTCCTCAGCTTTTAAAAATACTACTTACATAGCTGTGTCCTTAAAACAGATCATGGTCTTTACTGAAAAAGAGCAACATCAGCCCCTTCTGTATTACAGATACATACAGTTTTGCAGATGCTAGTACATAAGCTAAAAATTAACTGTGGGGTTGTGATTTCAAATAAAATCTGGTAAATGTTTATTTTTTGTGAGAAAGGGAAGTAGAGAAGGGGGGGGGTTGGCCATGATGGGAGGAAAAGAATGCATCACAGCTTCTGTGGAACCACAAAAGCAGCCCTGTGGTACCACAGTGCTGAGGAAGTTGAGGAAAACTGGCATGAAACAGGTATGACACAAGGTTACTGAACCTAAAATTTGATCTGACCACTGAAGAGAAGGAATGCATTTTAGTCCTGAAAGCTCAGTGTGTCTGATCTTTCACAGGTATAAGCTGGTGGAGTCCTATAAAACTCGGTGGAATCACAACATTTTACACTCTCATACGGCACTTCAATTTCAGTCTTGGTTTTATCTTTTAGTTGTTCTGCTCTTCAAAGCAGTTCTAGGAAAACAAACCAACTGTGCATGAGACGAATTTGCTTGGTGAAAAAATACATTCCAGTTGTATCTTTCTAGCTGATACTCACAGCTTGTTCAAGAAAATTGTATTTTTTTTAACGAGAGAATTTTATTTTGTATTTTAAGAGTATTTTCAAGGGTTTTTTAATAAGTGTTCTCAGATCTGCTAAGCAGAAAGCAACTCGCTCTCCTCCCAAGCCTTGAACATACAAAGCTCCTCTCTCTCCTTCACTGATATGTGCAAGTTCTTCTTTATTAATCAGGACTAATTATTGTTTTCCTGGCTGTCCTACAGTCTTCTAATGACCATATTGATTAAACTGGAGATACACTGCCTAATTACATTTATGATGGCCATTCTGATGCTACTTGAACACTGTTATTAATAGATACTTGGATATTATGGCAGCATGTAAAACAAAAATGACTCTGCATAAGTAATACAGAGCCAAGTAATATTCCAACATTTGTAACAGAAAGGGCCCTAGAAAATAGCCTGTTTCAACATGGTTTTCAGTTAACATGAAGCCAAAAGTGTGCTTTCTCCATGAAGTTGCCATGCATCTGTTTTCATCTCCCTGGGTATGTATGTGAGGTCTTCTCCTCCATCCCAGCAGCGTGGTATGCACCAAGCCCTCATTCTGTCTAATACTCTCAGAGGTTTAAAGCCAAGTGGTAAGCTGAGGAAAAGGCAAAACCAAATGTCAGATGTTGCCCATCTTTGGTGTACTTCAGTGTGCAGCTGCATACGTGCTCCTCTACAGAAGCACGAAGCAGATTATGTCCTCTGGGGCTGTGTAAGCAGAAGTCTCAGTTGTCACTCTATACCCAGATCACCATACATAAAGGGGAAAACAGCTACACCCTTTGGATGACAGCTGAATTTTTGAGGAAGTACTGAGGCGTTTCATGTCAATATGTGTTTGTTTCCAAAGCCCAGCAACCACCTGGGGATCCACACCTCTCTTGCCAAGGCATGAGTCCTTGCACACCTGATGGTGACTGCCACCTCGTATTAGGACAAGCTCCAGATCTTAGCCGGTCTTTATATACCCTGTAGGAAGTGTGCTAAGCTGGGCAGGGGGAAAGCAAAGGATAAGAACATTATTGTACATACCCTTTCTTTCAGGATAGTAAAGGGCAATTGCCAATGGGAGCAGAACTGATCACACAGCAGATCCTCCTGGAGTTTTCTAGTTAAGTTGATGTTTCTTAATTTCATTTTTACAGATGTATATTTCTCTAAGCCATTCTTGAGTTGCTGCATGTTCAGTCAAAACATGCCTACCTCCCCCTTTACTCTTTGAAAGGTAACGATCATCCTTTTCAGAACATCTTTCCTATATATAGATGGGTTAGTATCATGGACCCTGCTGTGAACAACCATGCAGAAAATTGTGTACAGGTCCTGACAGCAGTTGCCCCACAAATGTGTTTTTTGCCACCATGACAATTAGCTAAACTTAATTTGACAGGAGATTCTGTGGTCTTCTTTTCAAAACCTTACCCTGCCAGCATTAGCACACGCCATAGTGAGATATTAGTTGATGAGTTTTCTCATACCAAAAATTTTTGTGGGTGGCTAGTACAAACCTAGCAGCTACAGAAAAAAATGCCTCTGAAACTGTTTCCTTCTAAATATTTGTTTCTACTTTTTTTTAAAGTAACCTACTAGAAGAGCAGTAAATCTTGCTGCTTGTGTCTGACAGCAATTCTTCTTTTGCTAAAATGTAACAAATTTGTCTCTGTGCGTGACTGGAAGAATCCTAACTGCTCATGCCCACCTATTAAGAGGAAGAGGTCATCAGCTATGTTTATCCATCCAGGCAACCTGGATATCTTATTTGGCTGGACAGCAAGCTAGCAGAAGAATATCATATGCCACCACAAGACTATGCGACTTAAATAAGTAGCTCGACTGAGTTCTTATCCATCCTCACTCACGGCTCCTACTGGGAGGAAGAACAGAACTAACAAATGCAACTCAATAGGACCCTTTCATTAGTTTAGTTTCTCTCGTTTGACACTGTTTACATAATTAAATGATAGCCCTAGACTCTGCACTTTTAAGAACAGAGCAAGTGACAAATGTATATCAAAATACATTTACATCAATGGACTGATGATATCACACTACTCAATGCGTGCAAAAGAAATGCTTAATTCACACGACTGCTGGTTTTTGAGAATTGTCCTGGTCACAAACTTTTCACTTACAGTTTTGTCACTGAAGTCTGGATTCTGGAAATACACTGTCTTCTATCTGATCTGGCTCTGATTTGTTAATTTTCTACTTTAAAACTGGAGGCTTTAAAACAGGTAGCTATCACTAGCCCAGACCTGAGCACTGTGAACCCTTGCAATATATCTTCTGAATCCCACAGTCTGCTACAGGATAACAGAAATGACAAGGTTCAGATCTTCAAATATTATTTTCTAATGCAATTTTTTTGGAAAGTCGCTGTAGTAAGAATAATAGTAAAAATTAATTTTAACAGTTCTCCACAGTTTCTAGCATGATACAGAAGAATTATTTTTGCAAAAAAATCTTGCAGAAGTTGACTTTGCATTTTCAAATTCTATGAATTAGTTAAATAAATTATCTTAAATACAAAAAATGGATTCTATCTCTCTAGTAATTAGACAAAGCTAATACTTCAGGTCCGAAAAACTCCTGCTACTGTCAGAAGGCACGTTATTTGGATTCCACTCACTTACGGTGAAACACGAAAGGTTACTAGCAGTCCTCATCTGATTGCATATGTGGTACCTGCTATTCTGACTCGTCTTCTCAGCATTATTCATCTTTAGGTGCCAAAGCTGATGCACCTTGTGGTGGCCAGAGAAAGAAAAAGCATCAGAACTTCTGAACTACTTTTGTACACTTAGGCTATATCTGTGTTCCAGTGTTGTCAGGGTAAAACTCTAAATGACATCAATTCTACACCCTGAAGCTTATGACTGAAAAGCGCAAATTTCACACTAGAGGTAAAGCCAAAGTTTCTCTGGAAGTGTTAGAGGTGATGTCCCTGTGAGGGTCAGCCAGCTTGCTGGCTGAGGAACAAGAAAAGTGAATTTTATAGTTCCAACATCTTCTATCCAATATGGATGTGAGAGGAGGAATATTGAACCATCATTTCATTACAAAAGACTTTATTTTGCTCTGGCAGCTGGTCGAACCCCAGCTGTCCCTTTCACTTTCACCCTGTGACAAGCACATGGAATGTTGTAATAACTTCAAGCATGAAAATGGAGTAACAATGTGATGATGAACAATACAGAGCAGCTAAGAATTCCTATTTACATGGCATAGCTTCCTGGCTGCACCAAATGACTTGTTTTTCTGTTAGCCCAGAAACCAGAACCAATCTCATCAAGAGCTTTTGGCCATATATCTACCTTGATTTGAGGAGCGATTAAGTCATAAATATTTCTTATGATCAAATAGAGAGGTGTCAGGTTTTATTCTATTGACAGTAATGGCTTGGTCAGTAATTGGCATTTTTGCTTCATATTGCTCCTCTAAAGGAAATTACCAGTACAAGAGCAGTTTCTTGCCTGAGATTGAAAAATTACAAGAAAATCATATATGTGTCATGGAGTACCAATTTTCAGACTATTTCTCATTAAAATATGCTTTAGGTATTGGTAGAAGAACCATGTGATGAGTGAAAAGGAATTACGTATGATCGAAAGTCTCAAATATTCTTCATAGTTGCAACGAAGGCACTGGAAAATCAGTCTGCTAACAATGACCTACCTAGAGGTCTGGTAAGGGCAAGCAGAGGGCTCAGTTTCAGAAGGGAAAAGGACATAAACAGGGAGAAAGGCCAGTTGCTGTTATAATGATATATTTATATACTCTTTTACACAATAAAACATTTTACAATTTATGAAAGTGATCTGCAGTATATTGAATTAGGCTCAGCAGAGTGTGCCGTGCTCTGATGGAATCACTGGAATTTCACTGGTGCCAACTCCTGTCCACCCTACGGAAATAAAATCAGAAGAAGCAGCCATTCATAGCCCACGAAACTCCCGCAATACACAATTTTTCAGGGACAATGTGAGTGCAAATGTCAGTAAGTGTTTTGTCCACTGCAGAGAGGCCAACCTTAAATTGTATTTTTTCTGTTTTGCTGAATTGAGATTGTTCAGAGGAAACATTGCAGATAAACTTTTCTTACTAAAGCAGCAAAACTCTGTTATTTCCTCAGCTGAAGTCCACTTACCATATTTTCTATTAGTACCGCCACTAGTAGTTGCTACGGAACACAGATGCACCAACATGTAGATAGAGCTCAAAAACAAAGCTTCTCTAAAAACTGTTTATCAAAAGAAGTGAATAATTTAATTCTCAGAAATTATTGTAAGTGAATATCTTAGAGATTGTCTTTTGGAAACTTGAATAAATTCATATAGTTACAGAGTTTTTCCTTACAGAACAGGTTATAGTCTCTATAGACTGAGACACACTCTTAGTTAAATTTAAAAATTAACCATCTAACCAACACAATATTAGCTTTTCTAAACTTGAGGTTAGAGAAGTAGCACTTTAGTTTTTGAAAACAGCTGGCAGTTCACATAGTAGGAATTTGGGGAGGGCCGAGGAGGAGAGAATGACATAGAGATTACAGAATAACAGTTCATCCAACTAAGCTTGACTTTGGGTTGTTGGATGATATGAGAAAATATCTTCCAGCATGTCCAAAGAGATGGGGCACTAAAGAGCTTATCTGTGACAAACCTCTTTGTTTCGGCAGTCATCAGTAAAGATAGAGCAAAGGAAATGGAGGAGCTGCAGTTATGCATTTGCAATACACAAAGTCCTTGTTTTCCCACTAGGCACTGCAGAATAGCAATTGTCCATTCACAGCACATAGCACATCCTCTGCATTTCAGAGCTAATATTTTTGCAGTCCTTAAGCTAGCATGCTTCAGCCTAGTGTAGTTAATTTTTTTTAACCCTATGGGGTGCACTGCAGGAGCTAGGTGTGCTCATGTTCTGTTCCTTGTTAGAGGAATTGTTTTTTTCAGGCATAATTTTTAAAGTTAAACTGAAATATTTTCAAATTGCAGAGGATTTGTATTTACAACAATATTTCAAACAGAGCTATAAAAAGTCTCATTCCACAAATTGGAAAAACATGAAGACTGCTGGTCATTGAACATACCTGTATATTAATCCAATTAACAACAGAAATCTCCTGCGTTGGCTGGAGTTATTTTTTAAGACCACCCATACACACAGACACAAGCTCTGACAAGTGGCTCTTCCTCTTATAATTTAGAATCACATTCTTGAACAGTTGCTTTCGTTTACTGCAGCACACACTGCCCACTGTAATGCTGCAACACTCATTCAAGGCAGATCACTGGCTCAAATATGAATTGAAGCTATATGCCATCAAACAAATGCCAGGCTACATCACTTCAACTCCCGAGCAAATTTCCACTTTTCTCTCTTTAAGCAGCAAAAGCTGTATGAAAGCTGGTGTTGATATAAGACGACCAGCTCACCCCCCTCCCAGTGAGGATCTGTTTCTTAGTCAAAGCTCAGGCTGCCTCTTAATTTTGAACTTCTGAACCCAAACCAAGTAAAGCAATCTAAGCATGTAGTAAAGAAAAAAAAGAAGCAGTACATGTACTCCTAAAAATGAGGCCGATATTCTTTTCTGCTTGACCTGTTTATTTCCGTCTCTTCCTCCCTCTGCTCTAACTCTCAGACAAACTCACAGCCCCCCTCAGGATAGGACCAAGTTTCTGTTTTCTTGTCCCTTCATCTAAGCCAGCCAAGTCCCAGGTCTCTTCTCCTGCCACAGAGCAATAGGAAAACATACAGAAAAATCAATCACACTTTCCCCAGTGGGGTCAGAAAGGACTACCACAAGAGATTCTTTCTGCGATCTTCTGTAACCATCAAATGGTTAAGTCAACATAAGTTAAAATTTTCATCTAGTTTGAATAAAGAGAAAAAGGGAGGAAATTCAAAAACTGGTTGCTGTAGTAACAATCACCAGTAAAAATCTTTTCCACTAAATAATAGTATTCTCTCCCTCTCCCCCTCACAATTTTAGTTTCCCTTGAAAAAATAATCATGCTGCTTCTTTTAGATTTGCTGTACATACCTCAACCATTAAACAAGACATTTAACCATAGTGGCAGTTCTGTGACCTTTGAATGCCGTGAAATCTCTAAGCGGTGCAGCTTGTTCATGAAGACTTGTACTGCAGAATCCAGTAACTGCATCCAGGATTGGGAATAGAAATAAGTAACGACAGCAAACAAAAATAATATTTTTTTTAAAAAAAAGAAATTAAAAAAAAAAAGGGGGGGGGAAAAAAAGAAAAAGAAAAAAACGAAAGAAAACCTCCCCAAGTCCCCCAACCCAGCCAATAAAACCACCTTAAGAAGCAAAAAGGCTCGGGAAGAGAGCGCACTTCTGTGCCAGGGTGAGGGCTGGGGTAGCGCTGAGGCTGCTGCAGTCTGGCTGCCTGTGTCAGCCAGCGCAGGCCGGGCGGGCTGGGAGGTGCTGTCGGTGCCACGGGCGCGGAGCGCAGACCAATCCCCAGCCGTGCTGCCAGCGCCGGGGAGAAGCCTTTTCTGTTTATGTTTCCTCATTTCGGGAGTGACGTCAAAGGGTTTAGTTTTTCCTCTGCATGTGCTATTAATTTTAAACGACTACTATGGGAGGAATGTGGCAGTGATTTAGGCAGGCTACCCTACTCGAAAGAAACCAGAGTCATGATTTATCTCTCCTGGATGCAGAAAGATTTTACATACAGAGGTATCAGAAAGATCCAAAATATCCTCACAACACGGGGAAAGGCTATAAATATGCTTTCATACATTGAAGTATTCTTAAAAATACACAAGATGTTTTCCAGGGAGAGCTAGGTTATCTCTATGGGTTGTGGTGCAAAATCAGACCTGATTCTGCCCTTGCCCAACAGTAAATCAGGAACTGCTTGTCTAAATTCAGCAGTGTCACACCAGTGTAAACCTGGCTAAAGAGATAAGGCTGAGACTACTGTACACATCCTTTTATAAGTCAGCAGGAGCCACACTGCAGATTAGCAAACTTCTTTCATTACCCCCTCCGAGCCACGGATGCAGTCACCCTCGAGGTCTGATCTGGGGAAACAGCTGTTCCTTCCACCAGCAGATCACAGCCCAGCTGTGCTCGCCTGTGAATTCTGCTGTGGACCACCACACAGCCTTTTATTTCATACCAAAGTCCACATCAAAAGGCAAGAGGAAGGTAGAGCCTGGCTTTCAGTATAACCACACCATTGCCAGTGGACAAACCATGCCACTGAAGATTCAAGAAACAAGTAACATTCATCAAAGTCAATTAGCATGGGCAACAAAGGCCAAAACAGCACAAGATAATTGATAGGAGGTCAGTGGACAACAGCAAGTGTTTTATTATCTGCATCATTCTAATTTTATTGATTTGTTCTTCTAGGGAATCCTTTCAAAGAGCTCAGTCTGTGAGGCACAGTTCATTTTTGAAAGGTCTAAATTTTAAAACAGAGAGAAGTGCTTTTGAAAATGATAGGAAGAAATCTCCTGAGAAAAATCTCACAGTGCTTCACAGAACATGTACAAATACAGTAGAAGCCATAGGAACTTGGCCATGACCACCAACTGATTCTACCAAAATGCAGCTCCAGAGAGCCCAAAATATTTAATGATTTTTGCTTACTGAAATGTCTGCCTGTGCCATCACTGCTAATGCAATCATCTTCACAAACAAATGCTAAGGGTTAGGGGGATATAAATGCTGGAATAACATATCAAAAAGTATTTAATAAGTTAGAGATTTACAAAATCAATCAGAGCACATTAAGTTCACTGACTGTACTTAGAGAACTGTATGAAGCAATTAGAAATGCACAAATAGAAATATTATTTGTAGTGCACAGAAAATCATCATGTTCATCTTCACTCAGCATTGGGGCAGCTGAGTAATGCACTTTGGGAATTGCACTTCAGGAACCAGTTTTGGGAATGTCAGCTGAAAATTAAATGGATTTCAGGGGGAGTGATCTGGAGTCTGTGAAGAAAGACTGAGATTGATATTGCTTAGTCCAAAGAAAGGAGAGTTGATAAGTATTCTTAACTATATAAAGGGTATATTTCTCTGAAAGAAAATAAACAATACTAGACAAAGTTTATTCTTTGGCCTGGAGACATTATCTGGCCTTTAAACTTTTTCACCCTTTATGGCAACACAGCTGCATGTAAGCTGGTTATAAGTGTCAGACTGTGTTTAGAAAGCAATCAGGGCAGTGTCCAAAATCTGTGAAGGTCTGTTCTATAAACACGACATAGTAGATAGTCAAAGTCCACTGTTTTGATATGTGTTCTGGCTGTGTTTATTTTACTAGAATAGGTCATAGACAATAGACAACTTGCAAAGGAGGGATTAAATTTTTCTCCATATGAATTGTGGTTAGAACAAGTAAACTGCAGCAGCGGAAATGTTGTTTTACTTAGGAAAAACTAAAGGCAGAAGAGTGAAGTGCTGAAATAGATGGGCTATGATAGTCTGCAGTGTCTTGATACTGGCTATTTTTAAAAGTATTGTTAGTCAACTATCATTCATGAACAGTTTTGATACTGGTGATCCTACTGTGGAGTATAGACGTAAGAGTAAGAAATTTTCAAATGTCTATTTCAGTCTGATTATTTTCTTGGTTTTGCATTTTAGGATCTATCTCATAACATCAAATTGCATTTCATCAGTTAGGGTCCAAGTACATTCCAGTTTTGCACAAAGTCTTATGTCTTGTCTCTCTCCTAAATAAATTAGAGGTTACTGCAGCCTCCTGGAACCAAGTGGCCCTAGGACAGTGAGTAGACAGGGATGTAGAGGCTTCTTGGGTAAAAAGATAGAGAGCCTTGGAAGCACTTCTGTTTGCAGTTTCTACTTAGACAAAGAATCTTAATGCCTGCATGAGTATGTGCAGGTAAGGGCAGTAATGATCTTGGTTACCTCAGCCTAACCATGCTTTTCCATGATGGAGTGGGTAGGACTGATGAGAAAAAATGGGCTCCACCTAGCAAAGAAAAAACTTCAGCATAGATTTGCTAATCTGATTTGATAGACACTAAAATATCCTGTCAGGCTGGTGACGTGCATGTCCAGATTAAAGGGACCCACACTGGCCCAAACAAAAAAGCTGAAAAAATGAAAACTCTGACTCTTTAAGAAAATATCATTGAAGGAAGAAGAAACAAAACAAAACAACTGATGCTCAGCCTAGACTGATGTAAACTTATCTAAATAAATATAATGGAGACAGAACACTTAAAGCAAGATCAAAATTACAATTTAATTGACATAACAGAAATGTGGTAGGGTAGAGTCATGTGAGTATGTGACTGGAATACTAATGCCAAAGAGCACAGCTTGTTCAGGAGCAAGAGGAGGGAACAACAGGAGGAAAAAAGGTAAAGGAGATTATGCCTCATATCTCATCACTGAGATGTTCAGAATGCAGCAGGAAACATGCATTGAAAGTTGGAGCAATAGTACAAAGGACAAGAATATAGGCATTGTTGGGGAATCTGCTGCAGATCCAGGCAGATAAAGTAGATAACTCTTTTTGTTAACAATTAGCAGGATTGTCCAAAGCACAGAACTTGACCATAATGGGAGATTTTAATCATACAGCTCTTGAAAAAAGAGCTGAGCTGGACTCAGACACTGTGGTTCCTTCTCTCTGGAATAAGCATCAGAGTACATATGGGAATCCCTCAAATATATGAGCCTGCCTTTTTGAGCAATCCTACTTGATGAAATAATTTATTTGACTTTCTTTTACAGTCCTTATTCAACATTGGAGACACTTTAATATTTGGTTTTAGCTATTTTTCTTTCTCAGTATAGGTGGCACACCAAGACATATTCTCTCTTACCATGGAATGGCATCCCTTTTCACAAATCTGCAACCCTTCCATTGCGGTCTTTGGAACGGAAGTTGGATATTAGAGAGGCTGCTTAATTGGCCTCACCCAAATCACACTCCTTATACCCAGTTATAATCCTTGAAACTTATAAATTTAAATTCATCTCAGTGCCAGTAAAATTTTTGTTTGCACATGATAGAATGGCAGGCATTGTGCATGGACAGCCAAAAATATGGCTCTTTCCTAAGATACCTTCCACTTTCTTCCAATTGCTGTATTTCTACCCTGACCATCTTTAGGAAGGGCTCCAGAACCTGACCAGATATTGGTCTTCGTATTGCTGTCAGTGACATCGGAATGGGAGCTGGGAATAAGGAGCAGAAAATGAGGCATCATTTTCAAGCTGCCACCACTGATGAATGAGTTCATGCCTGACTCTCTTTCCACTTTCCTCCACTCCCCCCAAAATTGCTCTGAAGTGCAAGGCTGTAGATGCTACAGTGATTCCCCAAAGTATTTGTACTTTTCCTTAGGGCATAAACATGTACATTTGAGGATGCTGAAAACTCTGTGATGAAAGCTGTCCTTTGTCATGTCTGTGGCAGCTTTCTTTGTCAGGGGACAATAAAGGTGGACGAGTAGTGCAGAGTGACAGGGGCCTGCATTCATGGAAAGAAAGGGTTGACAGCCACAGTCAAAGTATAGTTTCAAGGAAGTTTATGCTTATACCACCCCATAAATACAGATACACTACTCTTGGAGGTGAGTTCATATGTTACACTGTAATTGCTGTTGGGAAACTTCTAAAGGCAAATTTCTCCAGGCTGAATTATGTGAAATTGCTCATCATGACTAGATGTGAATGTTCTGTGCCTGTTTATTTACAAAACAGTGCCTTCAGATTAGTCTTGTTATAGATGCAGTAGATGGCTGGAAGCACCCTTGGTGCACATTTTGTGGAACAGACTCCCTTACAGTTCTTTTCTTCTCCTGGGATCTGCATGATGTTTTAGTGTCTTTACAGAGAGCCTGTGTGAACTGTAAGAAGCTGCTGTAGTCTGATACCCGTTCAGGGTTGTCTGAAATTACCTGGGGCCATGTTACTCAGACTAAGTGTGGAGGGAGGTAAGTGCATGATGTTGTTCAGAGTGAGGTGGTCCCCAAAGGAGGACACAGGTTGCTGACACAACTTTAGTCCTTATTTATTTGTCCTAAAAGCTGCTGTGCTGGTATATGGTTTGGACTTCTGTGCTTCCAAGTGCTGTCATGAGAAGATTACAGCACTCCCAAGAAAGGTGTCTATCAAAAGGGAATGCTCTCCAGCTTTCTCAAAATTATCCATCCAATATTCTGTCCGGCTTTCCAGCCTTGATGCTACCTACCTATTGTCAGACATCTTTTCCTATAGCTAGAAATTCAGCTGTTTCTGGCAAATAATTTCCCTCTAACTGTCCCCTATGCCCTATCAGAGTTCCCAATCTTCTTCCCGTGACCTGCTGACTTAAAAAAAAGGAGTCTTTCTTTATGTCATTCTGTTCCTTTGAGCTTTCTCTTTCTGTTCAAACAGTGCAAAGCCAAGGATACCTGTGTAGGAGACAGGTCCCTCTCTCATAACAATTCTCCATCTAAAATATAGTCCAGGTATCTCGGTCTGGAAGTGGTAGTTGACAACGGCTGTGATCTGAGGCCAGCTTTCTGAGTGGGTTCCCAGGCCATTTGTGGGACTTTACACATTTCCCTGGCAATGGAGAAGACAAGGCCATTTGGGCAGACAGGCAGACCTGTGGATGTGTGAACAGCCTCCTATTTCACAGAGAAGAAAAGAAAATCCAGGCACATAGAGAGCTTTGGGTACCCATGCTCTGGTGCCCTCAGGATTTAGGCAGGTGGAGTACTGAAGAAAGATGGAAATTTACATAGTAGGCATGAAAGACCCTAAGTTACAGTAGGTGAATTAGGTATGAACTATCTGTGTACCTCTGGCAATAATTTTTCTACCAAGGCTAGGGAGGAAGTAATTAGATGGAAGGCTACTTCTGTGGTCTATAAAAGATTAACATATCACATAACTGTTCTGAAAAATTTATATTATCAGTATTTTGAAATCTATGAAAAGCAGAAAACTTCCAGAACTTTGACTTGGTTTGGTTTAACCTAAGAACATCTGGAGTTATGTCATATGAGTAGATTTTTAGAAAACATCTCCACTTACTTCTATACACTTATTCATAGATTTAAGTGATGGGAAATATCCCTAAAAAATGGAATTTTTTTTTAATCAAAAGAGAATACAAATAATTTCTCATCTATGGACTAGATACTTAATGTAAACAGCACTGGATGAGCTCAACAAGCATTACATGGAATGATAAATGCATCAGGAAGAGAGCTTCAAATGCCCATTACCTTGAGGCAGTGATCTAGAATATTGTGTGGACCTTGATTTTCAGCAGATGTGACCCTTGAATTAATAAAAAAATAACTGCATACATGAATGTTATGAACTTATTTTGGGCCCAGTCATAGTCTGGTTTCTGTTTTGCAGCATTTAAATTACTTCCAAAGGGTGTCAGTCGGATTACTATTGAAGAGAACAGCAGCATAGTCTGCCCTCAGAGTCAGGTCTCCTGGCCACAGAGCAGTGTAAAGCTCCCAGAGTCAGTGTAAGCCATCCCAGCAAAGGTGTAGTTCATACAGCTACCACAAATGCTGTACACAGGCACAAAGAACTCCATCACACGGGGCAAAGAAGCTGACATGCAGTTCCCAGGCACTGAAAAAGAAGGGTGAGAAAACATTGCTGTCAATGACTCATACTTGTTTTAGTGATCAGACCATATGCAAAAACATTTTGTTTTGTCAGAACCAGTACAATAATATTTGACATTTGATTTCAAACCCAGAAAACTGAGAATAGAAAGGTGAAAATTTTAAGAATTTTTCCTTACCTGAAAGAGAACAAGCTTTTATTTTGGCCAATGCTGAGTACTTTTGTCTTCACTCTGTCACTCATAGGTGGGTGGTACAACTTCCCCCTAAAAACCAAATATGTTCAGAGAAAATTTGAAGTCGTAAAGAGCAGCAAGATCAGCAAATCCAAAACTTTATCCTTTTAAAATTGTTACTGATATTTCTCCAAATTCATCCAGCTCTAATTTGTGCAAGCAACTTTTTTTGTTTATCTCCTTTTCAGCCAGTAGATTATTTCTATGAGGCTCTTGGTGTTTAAAACAGTTGAAAAAGAAGAAATAAACCAAAAGCAATGATTTTACATGCCACAGAGGAAGTTGAAACAATAGAAAAACAAACCAGATGCAATTCTGCATCAAAGGGTTACAAGCGGTGCCAGAAAGGTTAGTACATCAAGCAGCAAAACTGTAAAAGTAAAAAAGTACTGCAAGAAAAAAAAAATCCTTGTTTGTTCAATTGAGTATCTTATATTCTATAGTCAATAAAAAAGAAAAAAATAGGGAAAATAATCATATGGTAGTTTCCAATTCAAAGCCCCATTTTGATATTTAAGAATTTGTACTGCATCACTATTTTAGACAGATAAACACACAGGTAGATGCTTTCTTAAAAGATACTGAGGAATATGGTAAGCAATTCCCAGGTTTTCATTTCAACACGTATGAACTACTAAGAGCTTCATTCTTGCTTTTTGTGTTGTTTTTTTTTCCTGACACATATAACATTTTAGGTGAAGGAGAACTATTTTTACAACTTTCAATTAATATTACTAATTAGGCATTTTACTAAGATTTTTAGAATTTGAAGGGGTTTTTGTTATTAGCATTTTATTTTCAGTGAAATAGGCATTACTTGAAATAAAGCCGAGGCCAACATCTTCTAAAAAGGATTATTTAATCTATCAAAGAGTATTTTAGCTTTCACATGAAGCTAATAACGATTGACTTCCTTATCCTATTGAATTGAAACATGGTAGTGTGATCCAGGAGGTACAGGCCTTGAAGATGAAAAGTATATTGAGACATGTAAATGAAAATAATTTGGTTTTGCTCAGCAGCTACTACTTGCACATGAATGATGCTTTGGCCAATTTTATAGCTGTCCACCTATTTTCTTCCCCCTCACCTCCTCATTCCACAGTGGGCATCACTCCTTGTGTTTCGAGGCTCCCACACAGTCTACAAGCATTAAATGAGCTCTCTTCAAACATTCTGTGTAGTCCACAGACTTGCACTTATTTCATGGAGAGTTCAGTCTTTAATGGACAGAACTGAACACAAATGACTGTTCTGGTTTATGTGCTCATCAGCAAGAATGAAAGAAGAGTAAGCGTACAGTGCCCTGGCTGGTGCCCTCCCCAGCACGGTAACTGCACAGATTGAGTACTAACCTTAGCTTCCTGAAGTCTTCAAGCATTTCATAATTTTGGTTTTTTACTTGGAATTGGTCAATGATAAAACTAATATAATCAGATGGAAGAGAAAAACACTCCCAAGTGAAGCAAAAGGGACAAGATCTCTTACAAACAAGAGTCAAATTCTCAGCTGACCTCAATGTTAGTATCTTCCAGACTGCAAGGTTTGAGTCTTAATTTTTTGCATCTTTTTTTACCTCTTGTTTAAATCTTCTCGGTGCTACATTGTCGGAAATTCAAGCCAAAATGTAATTTCCCTAGAAGAAGGACACTGTTGGGGTCAAAACTTTATTTCCTTAGCATCTCATACAAAAACATTCCTAATTACCATCACATACACGTAAAACAGTCTGCAAAGTTAAAGCATATGCGGCAGTGTACGATCAATGACATTTATGCAGCAATAGATCGGTTGTTTTCAAAGAATGGTGATGATTTGCAGTGGTTTTCTATGCAGTTTGAGCCTCTAAATGAATCATAATTAGAACCTTTTTAAAAGAGGTTGTTGAAACTAGTATGAATTCACTCAAAAGCTAAAGATGTGAAGACTAGATATGGTAGATAAGTCAGGAAAACGGTGGAAATTTATCGAAGATACGTAATGGATAAAATCTTTGAATTAAGCCAATGGGATTTCACCATTTGCTTCAATGGATTACACCTGATATACTCTATAATGATATACGTACGCAGAATATATTCAGTGTTAACAGTGTAGAGATACTCCAAGATGCTAATCTTCACATTTTCACTTATATTCAGAGTCTGGATGAACAGGCTAAATAGTTAAGTAAGACACAAAGCATGCAAATGCTCAGCTCCTCTTGTGAAGGCAGACTCATTAAGGACAAATACAGGTTGCTTTGTTGTTGTGCCAAGCATCTGTAATTTTGTAAATTACAGAATACAGTAACATTTTGAGACAACTTGCCTTGGCAATGACATTGACAGATGACAAACCATTGATTTTCTGCCAGCTGCTTTCTTCCTCCTTTTTCAGTTCTTGAATTCCAAACATCTCTGATCCACATCTTTACAGACCTTAACCAAGACCATGGCTTTCTACTGGGTTTAGGTGATGGAAGTCATTATTCTCTACATTCCTCAGCCTCTGTATCACTTGGAGGATGCCTCCTCTGCACTGATGTGCTTTCTGGAGCTGCTTCATGTACAATTCAGTTGCTCTTGTTATGGGAACAGTGACTTCCAGGAGAAGCATCTCCTCTGGCAATCTGACTTCATCTCTACCATCCATCAATATATTGTGTTGATTTAAAACTCAGGGTGTATAAGAACAGAGGTTACTGAAAATGTGTCAACCTAGGTTACTTGTTTCTATGTGTCATTTGTGGGCAAAATGTAGATTATCTTACCTAAATTTTAGATTTTAATTATGTTTTATGCTATCCTATTTATACATCTATTCCAGACTTGTAAACAAATGTAAATGATGATTTGAAAAGATGGTTCTTTTCCTATAAAATGCTATAAATATTAGGAAACATATTTTCCAATTTTTTAAATGTAGAAATGTTATCAGTTGGTAATTCTTGTAGGACATCGGAAAAGTGAAGTCCAGTGACATTAAATGCAAGAAATTACAAATATACTTTTTGGGGGACTCATTATGCATTCAGTAAAAACTTCTCAGGACAAAAATGTGGTCCCAGATGGGGAAAATAACAATTACAGCAGTTACACATGGATCTGACAATATGAATATTTCTGTTTACTTGCATCAGAGGCCTGTATTTATACAGCAATAATTACAAAGCTGTTCTGGCATTCAGCCACTTGACTACATTAAAGATAGGACATAGCTGCCAAGGTCCCCTATATTTTGGAGTCCAGGTTTCTCCTTTAGAGCAATTTAAGCTGACTTTCTAATGGCATCAAACAGGACTTCAATTAATGCTCCCTGTTACTGTGTCTGACCCACCCTCCTCCTGCACACACGCTTCTGTTTTACGAGCAAGACTCTTTCCCTGTAAGCTCTCTAGATTCAGGCTGTAAACCAGGCGCTTGGAGTCCCTGCTTTGCACTCTTAAAATATGCAATCCCATTCCCAGATGCTTGCAATGCCAAGATACATAACGTGTAGCTGTCTTTTATGGTCCTTCTGTCTGAAAGTCACTTTCAGAGTCACGAGGTTTGGGAAACACATGGAAATATATTTTTACAACTATTACCCAGCAGTAACCATTAGGAATCAAGGTCAAGCCAAATTAGGAGATTTAATCCATCTTCCAAAACTCAGTAAATATTAAAATAACAGATAAATAAAGACTATTAAAATTAATTTCTATTCTGTGCAGTTGCCAGGTATGGCTACATATTGCGTGCTTCTACAGTTTGTTGATACCTGAAACTCCAGGTCATTGTGTAGTGAAGAGATAACACAGAATCAAAATACTAAGAATTGCATGTAATGCTCAATGAAGCCCAGCCACTCACACTGAAGTGCAATTGTCCTCTATCTAGGATATTTTTCTGTGATAACCAAGATCATTAAGTACCTTGAAACAAACCAATCTCTAATAAGGTCAAACATGACATAAATGGAAACTATTAAAGAACAAAAATGAGCAACAGAGAAAATATTATCAACCACAACCATTGTGAGAAGAGAAACGTATTTTTACCTGGTCCTAAATCTTTCCGATGTGCTTAGCTTTTAATCCTAAAGGCAAAATGTCACACCCATGAGATACATAAACAGACTAAACATGACCCAGATTAAGGTCAAAAGCAAACATGGGCCTGCACTGACACACAGAAGAAGTTGAGCTCAGTGATGCTCAGAGATTAACTCAGTGACACATTGAGGATCAGGAGAGATTTGACAGCCAACGCCTTGTTGAAACAGCAGCGACGTTGCAGACCACTCTCACAAACTGAGATACCAGTTGTCTGATCAGGACTGTGAAACGCACAATGCTCTAAATCAACCTGGTTGATCTCTTAACATGAACAATGATTTTTATTTCTGAAATCCCAATTTAGACTTCCCTGCCTACACACAAAATCCTCTTTGGACTGCAGCTCTGTATACTCACAGACACGCAAACACATACCACCATATACTTCTTACTCTTCTACAAAATGTCATTATTTACCATTATAAAGTTCAAATTATCTTTATCATATTTCAAAGAAAGGTCAATATTTTAAGTGTGGAAGAAAGTACCTATTCCTTTTTACATTGGTTAGTCACCCTGTGGAAATACTGTTTTGTGAAAGTCTCCTTTCACAAGGAGACTTTGTGAATTTTGTGACTTTCTTTCAGCCAGCTACACCATCATACCATCCACTCCCTGGAATTTCAAAGTCAGAGGACAGCAGGATAATTTCTTGCAAAGTCAGCACAGGTTTAAAGAGAATTTGTTTTAAATTAAACTTTCTTTAAAAACATTGGAAATGAAATGAAGGAGCAATTCTTTAACACAAGATGTTGTTATACTTGTATGAGAATGTCTTTATCTGCATCTTCTGTTTTCACTGTTGTCTTACATTTGTAATTGCCATATAAAGATGGATAGAGGCAACAAGCAATTACAATTATTATCTGAACTAGTATTAAAGAGTGGAAATGGTTCTGGTTGAAACACTGACACTAGAGAAGACCGATGAAGATTTGGTTGATACAAAAAATAGGAATTTGGACTCAGGGGCTTACATTTTAATCACAGCATGAAGCAAAACCATACAGGTTTTGTTTGTTATTTGTTGGGACTGTAGAGCTATGAGAAAGATTTTCCACTGTGACTGGGTATGGAAGCACTAGTAATCTCCTGAGAAAGCATCTTCTGCCCAAACATGAAAAGCCCAAGAGACTTGCCTGGATGAACTTCGATACAGCACTAGAAATAATGAGCACGTGTCCGGGAAACAATGCTGGTTTTGGAGGTTTGTTGCATGTCATTCATCTCTACCTCACTAAAGAGTTATAGGAGCAAAAGGGCTCATCCGAGGTTTGCCACCATCCCTGTATCAGAACTTGTGCTCATGTATCGTACTCAAACATTTTAGTTCCACTGCGTGCAGTGAAACTCTTGTACAGTTGCTGCTGCAGGAGGTTAAAATTTTTTGTAGTAAATGGACAAAGGAGAGGAGAAATAAGAACAAGCATTAAGCAGAGAAAATAAAATCTGGCTTGGGTTGCATTCTGCTTAGGACTTGAATTTATCCACTACATGACTACAGGAAGATCCCACCATGCAGCTTTTCCCCTACTCCTGCCGGATATATCAAATCATAACACGGCTTGCTTCTCTCTTTGCTTTCCCAGGCTGCCCATGCATTGTAGAACAAATGGTGGGACATCTCCCGAGCCTTTAGGAGCCTGCTGATCGCACTTGTCTGCACAACTTTGCATTTCTACCTTCAGATCCAGAGCTCCATAGGAAATGAGTTTGGGTAGAAAGGAATTATAGGAGAAAAAGCAAAGTATTGTGAGAAAAATGTAAGCAGTCTCTCTGGCCTCTGTATAGATCTGAAAGTAGAGCTATCCTCCCCTATCAGAAATACAAATAGTTTCTGAAGGTCTCTGAAGAACCAAAGGCAAGGTTTCCAAATCAGAAATTCACCAAACATGATATTTGCTGTCTCCCTCTCCAACAGAAACAATGTTTTCTGGTTCTCCCTGACTACAAATGTAGAGGAATTTATAAGTTTCCTCACGAGTTTGGAAAGGAAATGCTGTGGTGTGTACTAGGCAGTGTCAATTGAGGCAGATTCAGGCTGCCCATGACGGCTTTGCCCTACTTTGTGCTGCTGCTGAATGAGCCAGCTCAGACATGAGCATCACAGAAATTCATCCAGGTAGACAAGATCTATATGAAACACTTGAAGTGGGACTTTATGCCTTAGTGTGATAAGTCATACAGCCACTTAGAACTTTGAACAGCACCCCACAGCTACCTAAAGAGTCCCTGGCTGTTTTTCTGAATGATGGCACAAGCTGCAGCTCATCAGGCGCCATTGTGTTCCCCGGATGCAGGATTCAGCTGGGGAATTGGTGGCTCTTTTGAAGTTCTTGCAGACAATTCATTCACATTGCTGTGAATTCACATTCACGTTGCATTCCAGAAAGAACAGTTGGACCCAGCAGTAACTACACTCAGTAGTACTAGTAGTAGCAAATGGCTGAAATTGAAATAAATTTTTTTGTTTATAGTGTACTAAAATACTGAAAAGTAGTTTAAAATCAAAAAGCGTATCCCACTAGCACTACCACCAACAACATGAAACTGTTTCCTGTCTCAAAAAGTGGGTCACATATTTTGCTTGTGTTTGCTTAGCACCTATCACTATAAAATCCTGGTCCATGACTCACAAAGCACCAGTAACAAGCAGAAATTTCTTCTTGCACTTCCCTGCTGCATTCTCTTATTGCAATGTGATCTGAGAGGACGGGGATTTCTTTGACCATTACCAGTTAGAAAGTGTTTGAAAGTGTGATAGGCATCCACATTCAACACTATTAATTATTTTGCTGTTGAAGATTTAACTAGCAATACCTATTAAGTAAAGTGGAGGTGCTCATGAAAGTGTGCAAGGCACAGAAAAATTCCTTGCACATCAGTTCAAATGGAAGTGTGAACTACTTTGATGGCAAGACACACTTAGCTTTGGCTGATACCCTTAGTTCAGCTGAGACACTTCCATAAGGCTAGCTGTGAATTTTTTCAGGACTGGAAAAAGCTACTATTTATCAGATGTGTACAAGCATTACTGGGAAAGAGAGGTAGTATTTAAGCTTTTGCTAATATAACATATGTTTTATAGATCCGAAATGCATTAAAGTTGGTATTGCTGTGGAAAAATAGAACAGGATGATGATAATTACTAAAAACACTCGTTATAGCAATCAAGAGTGGCAAAGGTCATGCAAATGAACAACATTCAGAGAACAGGATATGAGACACTAACTTCTCTGGACGGAGGGCAGGGAAAGAGATGGGAGAAAATGTTAAAGGGGAGTGCAAAGGAAGGAAATGTGAGACAGAGTGAAAAGACAGCAAGTCTGTGTCATTTACGTCACAACTGCCTTAAACAAGAGCAGCCAGGAAGATGTTTCAGAATTTTTCCATTTTGGTAGCACTGAAATTATTTATGTATGAAATTTGTAGAGAATCACAGTGATTTGGTTTTAGAGTAAAGCACAGATGTCTGAATTCAAACACATAGAACTTGGTCATGAGCAAGATGACAAAAAGGGAAACTGATGGGAACAAAATAAACTGAAGAGATCTGATTTAGTTACTACAAATTCCTCTGAATGGATATGAACCTTATATCTCTCAGTCCTTCCAGGGACTTTGCATCAGTCTGTGTTTTTCTTTGTGTGCTCAGCAGTCAGAGGGATCTTCCTTCACATGCTCCAACAAAATGTTACTTGATCTTTCCCCTAGGCTCAAAAAGAATTCTTTTCCATTCCTTCCAATTGAGCCTGAAGGTCTCCCTCCTCCTGCAGCTCCTCAAGAGTTTCTGATCAGCAGAGCCAGACAGAAGCTCAGTACGGTGCTGAACCCTGTGTACGGAGATTCTCCTCAGCCCATGTGCTACTGCATCCAACCGAAATTTCCAGAGAGGCCAGGGGAGGCATCTGCCTGGAAACCTCTAACAGGAGTAGATACATGTTTTGATAAATCCTGAAAACAATATTCACTACATTCATATGTAGCAATGATTTGCTGCTGGCATATGTCTTAAAGAAACTTCCTTGAAGCTTTCTCAGTGCAATTCTTTTTCCTTCCCTAAGCTGCAAGAGCAAAATCAGAGGTGTGTGGGCAATGTCATGATTTAACAGGCAATTTCTCAAGCAAGAAGTCACAAACATGATTTTTATTTCACTTACTAAGTTCAGCTCAGCCTCAAGAAAATAAAAAGCATTAAGTTTTCTAGTTAAAATTTCGTCAGGAGATATTCCTTCAGGCTGAATTCTATACTGTAAGTAAGGCTTAAATACCAATTGTTTTCTTTAATATTACACTGCAAAGATTTGATTGATTGATCCAGCCTTCCTCCTAGTTAAGTGAAAAGTGAAGAGTGAAGGAAATCAGTGTCACCCTTTACAAAGAGCAAAGGCTGTCACACCAACTGGCTTTGTTCGATGTAAAGCTACAGGCATTGAAATTACATGAGAAGTTAGGCAAAGGCTGTGTGTAGGAGTTATCATGATGTTCTAATAATCCTTCAGTGTAAAGACAGGTCCTGGGGAACTACTGACTGAAAAATAGAGAGAATATGCACATGCACAAAGCCAGCTGTATCTTTACTGTCTTCAGTGTGAGAACTAAAATCTCAGAGGTAAATTCCTGTTGTTTTTCTTGTGGTAATACCAATTCCTTTAAACTCTGTGCACCCTGAAAATTATTTGTAGATTATTCTGCATTCTAATGCTTACCTCACTGTTTACCACATGTTCCTTTATTCTTGTAACTCAACAGAAGATTTTTGGGGAAAAGCTTATAAAAAAAACAACAGTAAAAATTTGGCTCTGAATACAGTTCAGCTGTGAATCAGTAGAGAAAAGCAGTTTTCGACTCTGCAGTTGATCAGTCATGTATATTTTGAAGATTTAATATTTCTCCTGAATTCTAGTTTACCTATAGACAAATACACATTAAAATAAACTGATGATACAACATCTACAGAATTTCATGTCCCAATGCTCTGCTTCAATTCATTCTTGAGATATACCATTCTCCTTAAAACACACAGAGTTAGTAATTTGTCAGTATTGTTTTCCACCACAGGAAACATCTGATTTGCTGTAATTAGGCAAGGCAGCAATACATGCCATCACTCAGCAAACTGAACAGCAATCGACTTTTGTGATCGTTTGCCAATCTTCAAGCATTAATAGGAAGCCAACATCGCTTCTTTTGACGTAATCTCTGTACAGTAAATAGGGCACTTGTGCAAATTTGATGGGCTTCATAAAAGCTTGTGGAGCAAGAAAAAAAGGAAAAGATGGTGCAGTGTAATGGAGTGTAGCCTTGGGACATTCTATTCTGTGATAGCAGAGAGTTGCCAGGGGAAACTGCAAGATGCAGATGCCAAACGTGTTTTGTAAGGGAAGAAACACAGATAGTGGAATGGTGTCCTTTCTTGCTCCCTTCTCTGTGTGTGACTGCAGAGTTCATATCAAATGCTCGTATTACACCTTCTGTACTGTTATGTGTTAAAAGAATTTCCAGTTTTAAATTAAGTCTTGTATGAATGCTAAGCAGAAGTTTGTTACTACCAAGCTAGTGCTTGGTTTGCCCAACAGCAGCTTAATTTTTAACTGCAATGCACTCAACTTCATGCATACCATGATTCACACTTGGCACACTATAGACCCAGGAAGAGGAGTACAGACAACTGACCTTCCTTTCTGCTGATTTTTTTGTTTGGTTTTGTTTGTTTTTCTTTGTGATTGTTTGTTTGGTTTTTGTTTTTCTTTTTTCTTCCCCCCCGCCCCCAACTGATTAGATCAGCTGGTTTTGTCCAAGAAATGCAATCAAATTTCTGAGATGGACTAGCACATTAATATATAAACTCCATTTTTTTTACTATATACTAGACTAAAGGTAAGATTTTCAATCTAACTAGAAACAGATATTTTTTCCACTGTGATTTGTACCTGAATCAGGTACCTTTATTAACAAAAGCATATATGAGGAATACAACTTCAAGTAGATCAATCAACAAACCAGATAACCACAAATTTTCTTTTTGTTGCTTCCTTTTAATGTATCTGGTTAGATTTAATAACTGCACCTGTGCAAAAACAATTCCTCCCTTGCACAGGTGAGCAAAGCAGAGAGCACAGGGCAGTCTTCTCATAAACTTTATACCTGAGACAGCCATCATGGCAGTTATTGATGTATCAGAGAAAGAAACCTGCTCTCTAAGAACATCCTAAGTAGTCATTTGCAATGAAGCAGGAAGACCATAATGGAGAATTTAAATCACATCTTTTTCGAACGTGGCAGCAGAAAGCTTGCTGCCTTTGCTCATAACACTCTCTCTGAACACAATACCATACACATCACTCACCAGGCAGGGCAGGCTGGCATTGCTTAAGTGCTGGCCAATCCTTAAAATGCATAACTAAGCCAAACAGTAAAACTGAAAAAAACTCTGGGGGGGAAATAATCCCACCCACTCCCCTCAAGGCAAAGTGAATAAATCCTTCCATTTATATCCAATGCACCAGCTGCCCCAACATAGAGCAATCACCCCTGGATCACCACTAGAGTTTTTTATACAAGTGTTTTTAATTTAGAGTTGCATTTGTGAATATCCCCACAGCACTAGAAGAATCCTGCCTTGTAATTAGAAGCTCTGAACATAGCTTGTAGAATACAGCTGCAAACCTTGTGATTTTATCCTGTTTCTAAGGAAAATCATGAGGAAAAATTTTCCTTTCTTTATCTCACAGCCTAAGCCACCTAGTAAGCCTGTAATTCATCAGGTTATGGCTCACAATGATGAGACATGCTCTTATGTAGAAATTAGATTTATCAGATTCTGAACCAAGCTGATCTTTACAATGAGAACTACTTAATCCATTTTGATTAAATCAGCAAAGCTCCTAGTGAAAAACAACTAGAATATTTCAGAGAGAGCTACACAAAGATGGATTCTTAAGTCAAAAGTGCCAGTTGCAACTCTGTTATAGAAAGCAAGCCATTTCAACTAGGATCTCACGGACGTTCATAGATAATACCTAAATTTGAGATGCTCTGCAGTGTTTTGATTACCCTAGTCCTGTTTTAGATCCCTGTTTTTATATGTGTCTATGCTCTTTTCCCCAGCACACATTGTACCAAGCCTTTATATACTGCTTTTATTCAGAGCCATTCAGAGGTGCTTGTATATGAACCCTATCTCTCTTACTGTCTTTGTGATTTACAGAGTGAGAAAGTGGCACAGCGCTCCAGTGATTTATCTGAGACAGTGGACAAGGTGAGACATGTAGACGTGTGTTCTGTTCAGGAAATTATGTTGTTAGCCACACATAGGCATGAAGTGATACATTCCACAATTACTGAAATCAGAAATCCATCTGTCTATGAAATACTGCTACAAAGCCAAAACAACTGAAAATTAACACCGCCAGCCCCCCCAAAATATCTGAGCATAAGGCTTGTTCCTAAATACAGTATAAATGTTGTATTAAATTGGAATCTGTGGGGAAACTGGGGAAAAGCTACTTCAAGTGGAATAAAATAAAATTTATCAATTTTCAACAATTTCACCAATAGCACCAGTGGATGAATGGGAATTCAAATTACTTTTAGTGATTAAAGTATCATATATTATTCAAAGTGCTGTAATTTACTCAAACATTCTGAGATCCCATTTAATCTCTTGGATTGGAGCGAAGGGCAGGTTCTAGACCACCTGATGAAACTGAATACACACAAATCTTTGAGGGGCTTTCAGCAAACTGGTCCAGGAGAAGGTACCACTGTCCATGGCAGAGGGGTTGGAAATGGTCTTTAAGGTCCCTTCTAACCCAAATCATTCTCTGATTTTTTATTTTGCATCACCCAAAGGCTTTCAGCCTTTAACTGAAACAAAAGGCTCATAAACAGGAAATAGTTCAGACTAATTCTACAAGAATTATTACAGGTCTCAAAGTTATGGCTCAAAAAGCCCTGTCTTCCCTATATAGACTACCTGGGTTACAACTCAATTTGGAGAGAAAATTAAATTTAGTGGTTATCTGTAATAATTTTCCAATCTAGATATGGAATAGATAGTTAACTAGGCACATATAAGGATATCCATCATCTGGAGTCTTCAAATAGGTATTGGATGTGCTTTCTTAATGAAATACTATAGGTCAGAGAGAAGTGATGGACAAGCGCTACTTAAACTTCTGTTGTCCTGATGTGCAGCAGTTCTTACTAAGTCATGAGCACAGTGCTAAAATGTAACTCTGTGATTGAGAAACCACCTTTACATTCAACAGATAAAGACTCTGGTTTGAGACTGAGGCGCCAGGATAGCAGTATGCTTGTACTTTGAGCAAGGCCAACAGAGTCAAGTCTCTGTTGAGGGCAGCCACCACAGCATCTGCTGATCTTCCCCCTTCTTTGCCCCTGTTAAATACGAAGACTATAATTTCAGGAAGAAAGTATTTATTTCCTTCTTTACAGTTAAAAGTTTAACATCTCTAGTGACGTGTTGTTCTGAAAAATGAGGAGGCTCTCCATCTACGGAGAAGACCGAAGAGTAAGAAACTGGGTTTATGCTTTATGCCTGTTTTGAAGTGACATAGCCTTGGCCTTCACTATTACAAGGTTAATATTTCCTAGACATGCAGTATTTCAAAAGTCTTTATGTGGGACTTAAGATAGGGAGGACATTAGTGATGCTCCTCTTCCCAAACTTCACATGTCCCAAAGTCCTACAGACATGCTGGCTCATTGTCTGGATATACATATACTTTCTGTGCCACAGATTACTAGAATTTTGGACAGAGGAAAACTGATTTTTTTCCTCTTACACACAAGAGTGATTAAAGTATAACTCATTTGGTAATACCAACGACCTCAAAAACGGATGGCCCATCCTTATTCTTTGGAAAAGTAACGACGGAAAAATTCTAGGGAAGAGGAACTAGCTCAGCTTTGTTCTTAAAAAACCAAAAACCTAAATCACAAAACAAAGGAACAACCAAGAAAAGGAAGAAGTCTTGTCTTCCTGACAGGTTTTTGATGATGAGAACTGTTAGTGGTCTCATACTAGTCCCCAACCATGCTGTGACACAAGGTCAGACAAGATGCATCCTGCCTGGCCACTGGTTAGAAAAGTATTTCTGAATAATATTCTGTCTGCATAGAAAAAATAACCCTGGGCATTCAGAAAATCTATTGGAACTCAATAAATAAAGTGGTTTTTTTCAGGAGGCATTATTTTCTGAAGAGACTGAAATATCAAGAGCCATGTAACTGTTCTCTGTACCATAACAATTAATTTTTAAAATTTTTCCAATGTTTTATAAATGGGCATATGTACTTGGAAAATTTCCTCTTGTTGACAATGCATGAGACTGTTAGCATGTATAAAACTGATGTTCAAATACTATATGTTAAAAAATACCTAAGCAGCTTTAGATAAGCATACTATTTGCTGAAGAGACCACGTACCTGTATACTTTTGGGAGCAACTATATCATATTCAGCTTAGAGATGATCAAGTGAAAAAGCAGTTTGAAAACCAACTTTTACGTAAAAGATATCCATTTAAAATAAAATTACTTTTTGTAAGGCTCCCTAAAGTGCTCAAAGAAAATAAAGGCATCGAAACAACAAAAAAAACCACTTAAGTAAATTTTTGCCCCTGAGCTCATTATGAAGGAGCTTGAGTAACCCCTCATGCTGCATGACTTTTATATGGTAGGCACATCAAATCATCTGATGCAATCTGAAAATTCATTAAAGGAGATTACAGAACAAACTGTTAATGTTTATTTTGTCAAATCACAAGATCCTGTTGGTGATGTGTAACCTCCTGCTTAGAGCTGCTTGGTGCCTGAAGAGTGGAAGGTAACCAGCATGGCAGCTATTTAATGAAGTGGTTTCAGGTGTGGTTTGGGGTGAAGGGTTTATAAGCTTGTAAATTTAAGGCTTGATCATATTGGTAGATATTAGTTTAAAGCAACTTGATACTAGAAGGAATATGATACACGTGCTACTAAGTACTGGGGTTTGGTTTCTTAACAAAAAGATTTTAACTGGGCAAAATATATACTACTGCACAAGTGACCGATAATTTTGTGTCTCCTAATTTCAAAACACTAGTTTAGATGGATGGCCCTTTGGCCTAATCTAGAAGAGCTGCTTCTGACCAAAAAGTTTTCCTTATACCTGCTATTTTCATATTAAATGAAACAAAATAGATCATCTTTAATTAAACCTGATTTTCTTGCTTATGTACTTTAGTTTTTTGTCAGATATTTGGGAAATCACAGTGTAAGTGGGACAGTACTCTTAATTCTGACTTTAACCTAAGTGATTTATATATTAATTAACTAAATGGAACATATATATATTACTTAGCACACAGACTGAGAAACCTGGGGTCTAGTCAGAATATAAAACTGTATATAGAAGTGCACATACAAGGAATTATTGGACTGCTTTATATGGCTTAACACATCTTTAAATGATATTAATCTGCTAATCTGCCACAAACAATTTTTAAAACAAAATTTCTGTGGGCTGATTTTTATAATGTGCTTTTGTGTAGCATAAATTGCCACTTGTGCAGCATGAATTTATTTCTTATCTTGCTTAATTCCTTGTTTTGAATCTTTCTATTCAGATATCAACACTACAGACACGTGGTCTCATAGGAGAAATAATAAGGCTAGTTTCTGACTGCATAATACCACTTCTCCCCCCTAAACCTTTTCCCTGTACTCCTATTATATCATAATGCTAGACACTGTTATTTCTCTGAGGAAAACCAAATTCTACCATTATTGCTTCTTTCAATAACTGTGTAAATAGCAGAAACTTTTGGTCATCAAGTGCTTGATAACCTCTTATTAATCAAAAAGCCTGCCTTATTCTTCTTACACCCTTTTATAGCCAAAAAACATTCTTTCCGTTATTTAGTACTGCAAAAAAAATGTTGTTGATAAAGGATATAATATTTTGGCAGTACATATTACGTTAATTGTTGCTTTGAAAGGTATTCTGTTAGCTCTACTATGATGTTCCCTGTCATGTGTATCATTTCAGACATGGATTCAGGCTTAAACAAAATTTATTTGCTCTATGTTTCTATTTAAAAAAAGAGTTTCACTGAAGAATTAATTATTTGTTCCAAGCTGAAGGCCTAGTCATGTATGCTTAAGACAATAAACTCTCAGTAAAAGTACAGTACTATTCTATTTTTGAAGCATTTTTCATCTGCTTTGTATTAGTTTCAAATGTATTCTGACAAATATTTCAGAATAACTCTAGCTAGTTTAAAAGCATCACATCTTCAACGTGAAGCTTACACTTTTTTATGGGTCAGTCTCACCAGGTAAGGTTTTCCAATATAAACAGCAAGTGTATCCCAGTCCTGGTTTTACCTTTCTGTTCAGACTGGTAACTATGCTATGAATACTATCAATAGTGCTAAGTCTTTCTGATGGAGAAACAAACTGATTTCTGAAAATTAACTTTGCTTATTTAAGAGCAGAACCAGCAATACTAATACAAGCTTATAACCTGAGTAAACATCTCTGATTACATCTGAGCGTTCCTCCATTGCCTGTCTGCCCGATGAAGGCTCGATATAAGTAACTTGACTGGGCACCAGAGCTCTGCTTTGCTTCCTGGAGGAAAGGTAAGGGTTTAGTTTGTACCTCTTGGTTTTTCAAATTAAATACTTCCAGTGTGATCCGAGTGTATCCAACATAACTAATTTCTGAACATGCAGAGAGATTAAAAAAGAAACCATAGTTTGAGGCGTGAACAGCCCCATTCATTGCGAGACTGTTACCTCATGTAAATAGTATTTTAAAATATCAGCACTCTTAACTGTTTTGTTACAGCAAATATGTAAAAACAGATGGGAATTACAATAGGAAGGTTCATGCAATGTGCTCTGAGATTTGCTCTTTTGAGAGAAGCATTTAACACACTAAAAGATTTTTTTTCTTTTTTACTCTGTTTTTTTAAGTTCTGCTAAAGAAGACAGACCCAACTTTCAAAATGTGCTCGTCAAAGAGTGAGTTAAAGCAAGGGTCTGGCTTAGCTAAATGGTAAGGGAGATTCAGACCACTGGAATCAACTGCACATATAGGAAAAAGGAAATACATAAAGTTACTGCAACTGCCAAACATTAATACCAGAAGAATCTTAATTGCTTTACAAACACAGACTTACTGCAAAGCCACGAACTATGCAAAACCTGGTTTAGAGCTGACATGATTTACCTTTGGCTTCATCACTATCACTGGCTAAATAACAGTTTTTGCTGCATTCTGTGCTGTGTAATGCATGAATCTTTTTGGATATTATGCTATGTAAGTCAATCTCATGGTGGAAAACTGAATCACCTGTGCTGATGCCCTGGCACACAGACATCTTAAAACTCATTTTACTTTTGTATTTCCTACTATTTCTTAGGATTTCTGTTACTTCTAAAAGGCAGTTGCAGAATTTTCCTTCTACTGAAAAAGGATGATTTGCAAATATTCCAAGACCAAATTTGTTCTTGTCTAGCTTGTGCTTCTTAGAATAGACTTCTGGAGTACCTTCTGTTTATGCTGTGGTTTGAGGAAAAATGTATCACTTCAGTAGATTGAACTCACTGACAGTAAAGGACCATTATGAGGAGATTTTTTACTTCAGTCCCATTTCTTTAACTTATTTGATCATATCTCCTTAAAAACATACAATATATTCATTTGCCTGTAATAGTATTGCAGTGAAGTTCAAGAGGTCTGTGAGACAAAGTCATTCTCAGACACTTTCACTAGATGTATTTAGCTGCCATCTTAAGCAGTAACTGTGGTGTCTCCTTTCTCTGAAACAGGAAAACCCAGGGATGAGCAACATTAGGACTGTAGCAAACAATTTTGCAGCAGTCATTATGTGCATTAACTAAAACGTGGTCAATATTTTTTCATCCCTTATGCAGAGCTGCATGGTTTTAGAGTTATGTTTTGGATACGTCTGACAGGACTGGAAGAGTGTCTGTTGTACTGTTATAGACAAATAATCAAAAGCAGAATCTCCAGGCCACATATCTCTGGTGATTTTGACATGAGGTCCTTTTGCTCTTCAAATTCAGGTGGTTTTTGAATCAGAATTTTTTACTTGGTGTATGAAAAGTATGCGTTTTCTGACTCTGTTTTAACACACACCTGTTAGTCAGCTTTAATGCACTTAGCATGTAAAACATTAAATTTGTGTCATCCTAAATTGTAAGTAAAAAGTTCTATTCAAGTCTTGATGTTTCACAGAAACCTACTGTGTTAACAGCATTAACATTATGAGCAAAACTTAAAAGCTAATTAAAAGACATAATTTGACAAGTCCTTTTGTACAGATTCTACTTTTATAAATGTTATACAATTTTATATAAATTAGTATCATTTATATAAGCCTCTTTTAATTGATTTTTTTATCAGCATTTTTACTTTTCTCCAGGATGATGTTAGTCTTTTTGCCTGAATTAGTTTTTTCACTCTGTTAAATGCTGGCTGCATTTTTCTTCCTGCTTTGGTTCTGTGGCATTCCAAGACAAGTTCTAGAGCCTCTTTCTAGGTGTCTGCAAGGGCCTCTTGCAGCCTGTGACCAGCCTTTTCTGATTATTCTCTTCTCTGCTGTGACACCAACAGAGACAGGTGAAAATTGCCGTCAACAACAGTAATGAAAAGGTTGAACATTTCCAGTCCATCAGCAGTGAGCTGTGATGTGAAAGGTTCAGACTCCCTTCCTCCCTGGTGAAAATAATGTTATCTTCCTTAAAACTTCTTTGTCTTTTTCCTCTTCTGCCATCAATAGCATAGAAATGAGTCACTGCTCCTGTCCCTACCTATTCTAAAACTGGAAACAGAAGATGCTCTGGCTATTCTAGGAACTGGGTATCGGTCCACACCTTCAGAACACTTAGTAAACACTTCAGGGAAGGAAAGACAGAAGTTGCTCTTCTTGGAAGTCAGAAAGTACTTTGAAAGCAATATTTTATTAGTGTAACATTGAAGCATTTATCTCTGGTGTAAAACTGGACAAAAAAAGCATGTACTGGATAACTTTGTTATTTATTGTCTCTCTTCAGACTTTTCTCACAGTGACATTAATGATAACGGTACTTCAAAGACAAAGAAGAGATTAATCTAATGATCCACTCCTATGAACTTCTCACCTTAGACTCTTGAGCCACATCTACCAAACTGTCCCTTTTTGAATGGGCTCAGATCCTGGAGCAACCTATTAACTCTGAGGGCTGACTGCCAGAATACGTGTGAATCATGTAGTGTGAAGTGATGCTTAAAAAACCAACTAATACAAATAAATTACTTCAAATACTGGAAGAAGATTCTGCTGTTCATTTTCATTACAGCAGTTGTTTATTGTGACTCAGGAAGTACAAAATCTTCAATAGAAATTTCTGAAATACTTGAATTCATGGTACTCCTCTCTGTCTATGACTTTTCCTTTTTTTTTTTTTTTTTTGGTGAATTTATCTTGCTTGACTTTAACGCTCTACCTTGTATTGAATTAGTTATCAAATTAATGCAATTCTAGCCTCAGAATGGTGGCCAAAGTACATGGAGCAAGGATTTTATATTAGTTATAATTGAAAACTATAAGGATACTTTTCCAAGCCCATTAAAAATGCAGTATGGCAAAAAACTTCAAGTGTCAGTTTGCAGTAAAAATGAAAAAATGATGGGCTACACAATTAGCAAGGGCTTGATATGCTACTATGTTTACAACATACACCAAACAAAGTGTAACAGTAATGATTAACAGTGCATGTGGAATCACAGAGTGCCTGTGAAACTGCTTTATGAAGTTTAAATGCCGGGCCGTGTAGATAAAGTCACATTGATGAAGTATCAAGAAAGGACAGGATTGTGTTGCCATGAAATTCTGATTCGTTTTGACACAATACCAGATTAAATGGGCATATAATAGCAAAATCTGTGCTGGGACCACTGCAGAAGTGAAGTTAAATGTCAGAAATACACACAATAGTTTTCCCTTTTCCCATTCTGGGCACTGTGAAATTTAGATTCCCTTCGCTATTTGAATACTTTACATGAGTTTAAAGGCTGGATCATTTTTGGGAGAGAAGGAATAAACATACGCCAATTATTTCAAAAATTACTGGTTAATAATCTAGTAACACTGAGGGCTTCACACTGGAGCAGGTCTTGAAACAAGGCAAAATTATTATTATTAATAATATAATTTGGCTAGTGATGCTGGTATTATCTAGAATCCCATGCTCACATAATCACTCTTCAGACTCACTATTTTTCTGCTTTTGTGAAATCAAACATTTTTGATATCACCATTTATCTCAGTTGTCAGGATAAATTTCATGTATAATGACCAAATATTACTTGCTCCTCTCTGAGATCTTGCTTAAAGTGGAGTAGGGACTTTAATCAAATCGGCAAGATTGAGACCAACAGTAAATCACAGATGTATTATGCTTTTTGCTTTTCTTACAAGATCAAGTAGTAAATAAGGTTTATTACAAGATGCCACATAATTGGGTGGCAGAGGCTTTCAGCAGGTATAAGAAAGGATTAGACATATTCATGGAAAAACAGGTCTGAAAGCAGTATCAGGAAGAGGCAAAGTTCTGCCCTCTGACATCTCTAATATAACAGCTGGAGTAATGGTGGGGTAGAAGGGGAGTGGGTGACTGAAAGCCACCAGGTTCAGGGGTTCTCCCTAAGCTGCATCTCCAGCTGCCATTAGAGTGTTAGGATAGCTGGATCATCGATCTGACTCAGTAGAGCAATTTTTATGCTCAAATAAGGATGATTGAAATTGATAAGGGACATTAAAATAAGATTCGTGTAAAAATAAGACAAAAGTGAGTTTGGTAACACAGAAGATAAGGCAAAACAAATCTTATAGTGGACACTCCATCACAATGAATATTACAAGGACACATAAATAATATAAAGGGGAAGAATAATTAGATGGAGATGCAAAGAAGAAAATACAACAAAATTTAGAGAGGGAAAAAGCAACTTGCCACAAACAGGAGAGAGAGAAACATGAAATATTACTCTTAAGAATCATAACCAACAACTAATAGTCATAACCAGAAATTAATATAGAAATGAATGAGGGCAGTATGACTTCAGATTTATGTGCCACTGTTAATCATAAGTGAACAGATTATCTAGAATAATCAACAGATGAGGTGAAACTGATCCTATTAAAAATCTCCAGCTTGACTTCATGTGCTAGGTACTGGAGTCAAAGATACAATGAAATATCCAAAGATATTTCTGAAGAATAAATAGAAGTGTTGAGGACCTTATTTTGCAATAACTTTAGTAGTATTAACATTCAAAATTCCTTTAAAATAAACACACATGCAAAGTCAAGAGATCTAATACATTTGGCTACTTAAACAGTGCTTCATTTTAAGTATCTGTATAACTCCACACATTTTAATTAATTAAGCTGTATTTAAAGTTAGTAATACTCTATTAATTTTGCTTTAAGTATAGCCCTGAATACTTCAATAAGCAGAGTGGTGAGGATTTGCAGAAGAGTGGTTATTTATGAGTTTGGAAGTTTGTTACAATGAAAGTCCTAATGAGTTAGATACAGATCCAAGTTCTGTTCTCAGTTATGCTGCTGTAAATCTGGAACAATTCTACTGATGTCATTGGGCTCTGGGGTGAGACAGACAGAAAAGCATGTGTTTCAGTACAAAAAGCTAAGAGAAGACTTAGGCTAACAGGATATAACTGGACAAAGTCAATGAACGTTTTTGCTCTAAAAACCAAGCAAATACTTTTCTCTCCATCCAAGTTTGCTGTAATACAAAAAACACTAGTCAAATTACATATCCAGTCAGCACATTTCCAAACAAGAAAACATGTATGCATGTGCCTACAGCCCATCTTCACCCTTTGGAAAGAAATCATATAGCTTTTACATGCAACACATGAATGCGAATGCCAACACCCCTGCAAAATTTCATGGCTCACCTAACAGGATGAGACAGGAAGCTTCACAGTACCTGGTGCATCTCTTCAGTCCTATCAGTCTTCCAGATGGTTGTGTGCATCAGGCTAGCCTGCTCTTGGGTCAGAATTCACACTACTCATGCTGTTAGTGAAGTTATCCTGGATTTATATTACTGAAATCAAAAGCTTTCTAGATGTTGAGAACACTACAAAGTCTGTTATGACAAGAACTTAGAAGCTATAGACAAAGACAGCAAAGATACAAGACTTAGGGCAGATGATAAGGTTGAGTGCAAACTCTTTGGAAGCATTATTTAATAAAGGCAATAGAAGGACATAGAGCCCATCAACAAGAGGAATGGTTCACAGATACAAGCAGAAAATGAAGCTTACATTTAAAGAAAGGAGGTGTCTCCTGAACATCATGATGAACCTCCTTTATTTTACACTGGAGCACTCTCTATATCCGATTCATAGTATATCATTGTACAATTAAGAAAAGTGGGCTGGAAAAAGCACTAAAAGGATAAAAGGATAAAGTATTAAGGAATTCTGCAGTGCAAATGGGAATAAACTGGGCTAACATATAAAGCACTGTAAGTTTAAATGGTGTGGGTTCACAATTTAGAGCAAGAAGCATTTACCACATTTAATCAATCACAACTTTTCTAGTTACTTTCTTTGTCCTCTCCTTAGTCTATTAGCGGCCTAGTAAGAGGATTAGATCACATCCCCCAAAAGCAGTAATACTCTTTCCAAGCGCCCTCATTAAAATGATCTCTTGATAGATATTTTTCCCAATGAAAAGTATTTATTACATCACTATTGCTAACAGTTCAGATTGATGAAAAAAAATGTTCCAGACTTAAAGGTTTGACCTGAATAGTGCGATCTTCAAGGTCTTCAAGGTTTCTTCAGGTGCCTGAAATGTGAGCTACACAATTAAAAATCAGTTACACCTGACTCACAGCTCATGGAGTCAAACCTGTGCCCAGGCAAGATGCTTCACTCTGGATGTCACAGTGGCTCCCAAGGCACTTTTGGCTTCAGCTACTAAGGGAACATCTTCAAGCTGCGAGTGCCATTTCTGCACTACAGACTTAGCAGGAGCCAGACTCACTTCAGTGACGTCTACAGAGCTGGAGAGAAGAGGACTTGCTTTGGTCTAGACTGATCTGATAGATCTGCCTCAAACTTCCTTAAGAAGATTCTAATTTCACATACTTGTCAGTCTATTTCCTCTCAAACCGCATTTTAGACAGTGAGTAAGCCTTGCTGCAGTATTTTTCATCCATTGGGGAGGCTTTGCAAACGAAATATTGTCTGTAGTTTCACTTTTTGTTCCTAATGTGATTTAAAATAATTATTTTCATACTTAATTTGGATCAGCTACTTACATTAATAAGCAATGACTAGTTAATTTGTAACATCAGAGACTTTCCGAACACTTTCCAAGCACTCTTCGTTTAAGAATATTTGTTTCCTTTTGTAACTTCCTTGCTTATCTGTTATGATGTTACACTAATTTTCTTGCTTATTTAAGTATAATCAACAAGTCATGCTGAAACCAAATTGCCTAAGGACTTTTTCAGTTATCTTCTCTTTTCCCAAGCTTCTTACAGAAGTTATGTCTTCTTGACCTATTGTCAAGCCAGCATGTTAAGCATATTGCAATCTCAGGTTGAGAACCTACTCTTGTGTTATAATTTAGACATTAGGAGCAGATCTGACAGTGAGTTGAGGAGCTAAAATGCCAGTTTAGGCATCTGAAGTCATAGAATCATAGATTATATCTTGAGTTGGAAGGGACCCCATGAGGATCATTGAGTATAAGTCCCTGTTTCATGCAGGACTAACCAAAACTAAACCATATGATTAAGAGCATCACCTGAAAGAACTTGGAAAAAATGCCTTCGGTGTTGAGGAGACATTTTTTCATCCTTGGCCTTTCAATGATGATAGGAAAGCCCTAGGATTTTCATTTAGCTTAAATTCAAGTTAAGGCCTAGTGCTTAAGTTATTTATCTTAAATTGCTAAAAAAAGTGTTCTCACTTTGGTCTATGATTTTACAACTCAAGTGGGATGCAAATAGAAGAGAGGTTTTTTCTAGCTCTGATAACCAATATTGAGCTGTGTTAATCCCATGTCTTCAATAATGTATAACAAAGCACCTGAGCATTCCTCACAGGGCTCTGATGGGTTTTTGAAACAGTCTCAGGTTAGATCTTTCTTTACATTGAGATTTTGTCATCATAGTAAATAAAAGACAACTAAGCAAGCAAATAAAGCCAGAACTCCAGATTGCCTTTCAGAAGATCCAGTCCTATTTATTGTTTATAATTGTAATTTTTAGAAAAATAAGGACTCTTAGCATATTCTTAATTTTCATTACAAGTGAAAATACTACAGCTGAAGTGATTGTACTTGTCCCAGTTTAGGAATGACATTTTCCAGTATAGTGCTCCCATGCTGCTGCTTGCTCCCCCTTCCCTCCTGAGGGTGGCTGGAGAGGAGAATTGGAGGCATAAAAGATAAAGATCACAGGCTGAGGTAAGAATAATTTACTGGAAACAGCAATGAGATAAGAACAGTGACAGCAACAATACTAACGACAGAGGGTAGAAGAGAAGAAAGGATCCGCAGAGAAAAAAGCCAGCCTGGTAATAGACAATATCAGATGGCTCCCTCTGCCATGTTTTCTCAACAAGCAGGAATCCCTCCTTTCTGGAAAAGACTCCCTTTTCCCCATCCCTAGCAATGAAGTGAGGTGTTATAGAATAGCTTCTGTGTCCTGGCCATGCATCCTCCTGGTTACGGCAAAAAATTTACCCTGTCCTGGCCAGAACTGGGACAGTGCCACAGCATCAAACATTAAAAGTCCAACGAATCATGACATCAATAAATTGGCAGAATGATACAAAAAAGTGAAAATATTATGAATAACATTAAAAGCCTGAATTCAGTGAAGTCGGTGGGAATTTTACCATTCAACATGACAAGCTTCCACTGAAACAGAGTATTTTGTTGCTTTTCAGCATTTGTAATTTATTTACACTGTGGTACTATTCAGAGGCTTGGTATTTTATTCATAGAAGAGTTGTGAGTCCCAAAACTAATTCAAAAGTTTACACAAATGAGCATTGGTTGCATTTTGTCTTATTATTCATTATTTATTAAGGCTTTCTTGTAGCAATGTCATGTATCAACTCAGAGGACAAAAACAATAATGTGACTCAGTGAGTGACTATATTTCATGTAAGTGAGCACAGAAAAAGCTATCTAAAAACTGAAATTTATTTGCATAAATTATTTGGTGAATAATTATGACTAACAAGAACATTAAAACAAAATCTGTACCATCACAGAAGATGGCAACGAAAAAAGCAGCCAAGAACAAGATAAATTATCCTGTGCAGAGTGCTGTAGTGCCACAGCTGAGCTGCCACTGGTCTTCAAGCTACATCCCACCAGGCTGGCTTGAGTACTTCAAGTTGCTCCTGTCTTGTTTAAATAAACCACTTACAAGAAATGATTCAAACAATTCAAAATCGCAGAACACATCAGTTTAATAATAGATACTAACTCCAGCAATTTCCAGCTGCCTGTCACTCCTTCCTATGCACTTTAAAAATATTTTTAATTAACATGTTTAATCATAGTAACAACATAGAGACAAACAATGTCTTACAAATGTTTGAAAACATAGAAAAAGAACAAATAAATTAATAAATGTGAGTTATTTTTTCTCTTTGGTACTCTTGTTTGACACATTCAAAGTAAGACCAGGAATTAATTTGCTGCTAGCAATTTCTCCAGTTTTCTTTTCTCATTCTGCCTAGGTTTCCCTATGGCTGAATGGTAGTAGTACAAACTAGATTTAGAAGAAACTACCCCAGTTTTCTGCTACGTGATGTCCTCCTGGTTTTCCTGTGTGAAGTTGCCATTCAACCAAATAAATCAAATACAGTGTAATAAATCCAAATACATTTTAAATGCTTAGCCTGATTTCCATATTATTGGAGAGAAACACTGCCGTTTTTTTCTTCTGACTGAAATTAATTTAAAAGAGGAAGTAAAATCTGCAGAAAATGAGGGCTCTAGCTGAGTTCTACATAGAGTACCTTCCCCCATCCCCCACACCCCAATTTCTGCCCCAGGTTATCAGCAAGTGTTTCAGAAAGCAAATGCAGAAAATAGAAATATTTACATTATCATCTAGAGCCATATGAAGTAGAGATAGAAATTAAATTTTGTGGACATTGGTTCCTTAAATGGAACACAAAGCTTCTCTTAGATTACTTAACTTTTCCCTTCATGGAACATAAGCTTAATGCAGCCTTAGGTCAGGATAAAAATATTAAAGACTACATCTTCTGTTGGATGTCTGCTTCCTACTTGAGAAGGCCTCCTTGCCAGGGATAAATGCTGACAATTTGATCTGCTTTGGGATCCACTCAAGACTCTGCTTGCCCAGCTTTTGCTCTGACTTTTAGCATTACAGCTGACCAATTTGTACTACAAAATGGTGATTTATGTTTAAGCTATAGTTTCAAGCTGTACTTTTCTCTCTATTTTTTTTTAAATTTTGTTTTGTTTTGTTTTACTACAAAATCATTGTAGCCTCTACCAAACAAGGTTTTGAAAAAGAAAATTTTGTGCATTCCTGAAAAAAACAAGGCTTTTTCATTAGGTTACTCTCAATGATGCAATATTTGACTTACTCCATTTGGGATTTGATTGATGCTGATTGAACTTGCTGATCTACTACAAAACATATTGTGAAAACTCAGCAAGTACCCAGGATCTACAAATGTTCTCTTATAGTGAGATTATGAAAGTATTTGTCTCACAGAAGCTTCATAAAAATCAACACACCAAAGAATGGGGGTAATGTAAATTACAATAGAGAGAAGATAGACAACTGCTTGGACAAAAAATAGAGAAGAAAAAAGCTATTTCTGGGATAGCACCAAAGAGCCTCAGTAAATTATATTCAGACATAGGCTGAACCTAATTTCCTTGTTTGTTTTAAAATCCTCACTGAGGATTTATGTAGCTTGCAGTGCTTGTTGTCAGTAGTTTCAAGTGGCCATGTCCACCCAAACTGCAAGAAGATTTCAGTCATGGAAAATCTTTTTTTATTTTCACAGTCTAAAACACAGGCTGTACCTCCATACATATATTATTGTAAAAGGACAGGAAAGTTCATATGTACTTCAGGATTTTGTAAAAGTAAACTTTTGAAAAACTTGAAATCATTATAAAATCTTTCCCAGATTTTTGTTTATTTTTTCTAATGCCAGTGAGGGTCTGTATACATTATAGAAATACATTTCTATAAAACAAAACAGGGGAAAAATGCTTAATCCAAACGTGTTGAAAATGATGCATTTTTCTATGGCAAGTTTGTTCAGCTGCTGTCAATAAAGTCAATATTTAACTGTTTTCTAGATGGAGACAGTTTATCTTATAAAAATGTTTTATTTTGTTTTTTAAAGGACATAGTTCAACTTTGGCTTGGCTTTTGCAGTGGGGTACAGCAAATCCTTTTTCTACAAACAAAATGTTCTAATTTACTGCCCTCGATAAGATCCCCAGGCCTGCTTAAATTTTTCAAAGTGTTAGAGGTGCAACCTCTGCCAAAAACTATACTAGAATAAATATTACCTATATTTTCAATTTGTGGGTGAATGTAACACAAAACAGTTTTGGTTGTTAGGCACATTGCAGGCAGGCTCTGCAGGCCTCCCACACACGTTGCTACCAAAGCCCTTCAGCCCTGACAGTTAACACCATATGATGTTCCACTCTTGAATCACCTTATGAGCAGCAACTGCCAAGTCAGTATGCGAGTTTTGGAATATTCAAACTCTGTAGACCTGATGACTTGTTGGGCTTTTTGGTTTGTTTTCCTTAGCACCATGCTCTTTACACGCTATGAATGTCTGCTTGCTGTGAAGGATTTCTTCTGCATGCTTAACTTTGCCTCCTGGAAAGCCAATTTTGCTCAACTTACTTTCATTTAAAATCATGTGACACCTTCTTTCTATGTGGAGCCACTGGATTTTTTTTCCACCTCCTATTAATATAATAAACTTGTGTTTATGGAGGCTATGAACATATAGATTGGTCTTCCGTTTCTTTCTAAAATTTCTCTGTGTTTAAGAAAATGGTTTACTGTCTGTATAAGTTGACTCAAGTGACTATTAGAAGAGACACAATCAGTACATTGAAATGGGAATGGCCCAAAAAGGGTGTCAGACAAAAAAAATATTCTTCCTCCGGCAATACTGGAAAGAAAAAGCAGCAGGTTGTGGGGAGGAAAAAGATAGTATGCCTGGTTTTATGCATTAACTTAAATTTATATTGGCTCGTTCTTTATTACACACCAGTTTTGTTCCACAGTGGTCAGATGAAGAAACCTTAGAGGATGGAGAAAACAGGCAAAGTAAGGATAGGCTGCTTTGGAAAGACACTGAAGACCAATGAACTCTTTATTTTGTTCTATGTTGCCCTCTATCATTTGTCCTATGAGAGCTCAGTGTCACTTGTGGCTTTGGAGCATTTGTCATAGCAACCAAACAAATTGGTACATACCTAACAAGACAAAGTGTTGTCCAGTCATACTTCCTTCAGACTCTTGCTGTCAAAAAAGATTTGTAATAAAGGCTATAAATAATAAAGCTATAGCTGTAGACTATGCACAGAGAAAGAAACTTCAAAAAATCACTATTAGCACGTACATGTAGAAATAATTTCAGAAATAGTTTTGGAAATGTAATCTGTACACCTGTAGGATTGGAGAAAGTCATTAAATTCATGGTGTCAGAAAGCCTACATACCACCTACACACCAGTAAAATCAAAAATACAGAAAAACATATCCAGCTGAAGCAGTGCAGGGAATCCTAATTTTATTCAACATCCTTAAGTATTTTTTATTATCCTAAGACAATTTACATTAAACTCAGAGTAAAATCAAGCTCCCTAGGTGTTCAGGGTGTTTTCAGAAACAAGTCCTGCTGCAGGGTACCACCAAGAACATGTTAGCTTTTGGATGGGTATTCAAAAAAATTTTAAGTCCGTGATCCTTTTAAAAATGTAACAGCAATGGAACTCAATAATTTAGGTCATCTGACACATCCTGCCTACTTTGGCCAGTGGTGCTACAAGAACCTCTCTTCTCTTCAGTCTCATGCTTCTCTCAGAGCCAGAATTTTGTAGTTACTGCACAGCTTAAGGTTAGTTCACAGCACCTGTCCACTGCACTTAACCACTATGTCTGCTGGGTTGTGCTCTTTCCCTCTGGTTTTGGGAAGTATAAAAGAGGTAAACATGGAAATTTGACAGTCTTATTGTTCAGCTTTGCTTGAACATGGTTAATAGCTAAAATTGAAAACAGACTATTTACAGGAAGACAGTAAACTAACAGAATGCTGGTTTTATTCCATCTACAAACACCCTGTTTAAGCTTATTTCTTAGATGTCTCTGAGCATTTACTCAGTGAGAGAGATCATATTCACCCAGCCAAAGTTCCTTGGCTCTGGTTCACTCTCGGATTTTGCCTCTGTTTGTCCAAACCTGTTTATCAGGTTCATGAGGACACTGAGCCCACCCTTTTCAGCCCAACAGTTATGTCATTGCCATTAATGGCACTCAAATGTTTGTGAAGGTGTGACCGGTCTTCAATACATCCTTCCTTGTTTTTAAGTTTAACTAAATGAATTTATTTGCAAAATAAGCATCTCACAAACCCAGCCTATTTTGCTGCTTTGCTGAGCCTCAACTCAGAGTAGATGCTTGCTTCCCTGTGTTGCCCTTATTATCTGTTCCTCCCATGTTTTCATCCTTTTTTTAAAATAACACCCATCCTGTCTTCAGTTTGTTTATATTTGGTCACTGTTTCAAAGGACATATTCTATTGCAAGAAATTCCTGCATGCTGAGGCACTTGGATGGACAATTGCCTGCCAGCATCTTTCACCCATGCTTCCTCTTTGAGCAGCAAGAGAAATGAGGCGAAATGGCAACACTGTCCTGTACTCATTACAGGTCTGTGAAATTTCTTCTTTACCCTGTCTCATTCTTTCTCTTTCTTCAATCACAAATACTGATGTGAGCCACAGAAAAATTGTGCCATTCACACACTTACCACAAGTAGATACAGTAAGATAAGAGTTCAATTATCCAGAGAAAATGATCCTGATGCTCCTTGTTAAAGGCGCCAAAGGGAAGCGGCAGACATCTTAGCTGAGCAGTCAGTGCTGCTTCAAACGGCCATCAGAAAAGGAAGAGAGGACTGAGAGATTATTTAATATGCGGCAATTTAGGAGGCAGCAGGACTGATGCAGTGTTCATGTTGACATAGTTCAACAACCTTTTCTACCCTGTGACGACCATGCTAATCCTCCGTGCGAGCCTGACAGGCTTATTCACCCCAGCCTGGCTTCCCATGTAAAAAACCTGCATAAAAAACCTGTATGAAATAGTGTTTTGTTGCAGCATTGCTGTTTTGGGGGTGAATTACGCCTAGCCATCCTTCCATAGGAAAATAAGGCAATATTCAAAGACAGTAACTTGCCACAGAAAATAGAACAAAGTATTCCTGCGGCAATCCCTATGTTAGGCTAGCAAGATAAAACAGCGTGTCTTGTGTGCAGGAAAGAAATTAAAAGTGTTTTCAAGCTTAAGAATTTTATTCATTCACAATTCAGGGAAAAGAGCTTTAAACGGGGGAAAGAAAAAAGAGCTTTTCTGTGTTGATCTGGTTATATGTGGCAAGAGAATCCTACCTGTTCCTGGAATGGAGTAAAAAAGCAATGTAATTCAACTGCAGACAATAAATGACCTGGAGAAAAAGAGCTGAAAAAGAGAGTCATGCACTACAGGAATCCTGCTGTATGTACAGGATTACTCCTTTTCTCACTATTAAGCATTCTGATTTGGAGCAGAATAGATGAAACACAAAATAGCTGCAACAAGATTCAGTATGTAAATTGCTCAGGGCAAAGATCACATCGGGGTTTTTCTGTATTTACACACATCACAACTGGAAATTCTGGAGACTGATAGAACACAAATATTATTGCTTATAGTACTACTTCTATGGTAGTAAATGCTATAAAACCATTTATAGGAAACAGAAAACTGATAAAAATCTTCTGTAAAGGAAAAGAAATTTTAAATGGCTGTAAATTACACGGGATATATTGAGATTACAGCACTTGGCAGTTTAAGGTTCCTCTCTCCTATGGAAAATTGATGAATTAAGCAGAGAATGGCAGGTAAGGGGGCTGACATAAAATGATCCTATTATCATGAGAGCTATATAATCTATTTTATTATGGGAAGAGGTTAAATGATGATCAGCAGAGATCTGTTCAGCCCAAGCCAACATGCTATGTCTGGCATAGATGCATAGCTATCTCACAGTTCCCAGTGCAATTCTGACAACTACTCCTTTAGTCTTGTGCACAGCCTTGGGGGCGTGAGTGAAAAAGGTGTCTCACCTTTGGGATTGTATGGATCTCTGCTCTTCACCATGGCTTCATTCTTATTGTTGAGTTTTCAGCATCTCCAAGCAGCTCAGCCTTGCAGCCTGCCATTGATTGCTGAAAATGATAGGGCAGAGTCACAGCCAGTCACAAAGTTGGAATAATATTTTGTCCCTCCAAAGCTGAATTTTCATCATGCTGACAGTGGGCTCACTCTTCAAAGCAGACTGAGCCTGGACACAAACATCCATTTCTGTATTAATGGACAATTCTGAAGTCAGGTCTGGAATCACACCTTTTCTTGTGATAGACTTCCGCACCTGAGGAATGAGATCCCTACCTGCTAAGCTCTAAGCAGCTCTTCTTGCCAAGCACTAGACCCAGATTCTTAACAGCTTCTCTCTTTAGTGTGCTATTGTGTCTTATTCCTCCCTGCTCTCTCACTTCCAGACCAGTTACCTCTCCAAGTATCAAGTGACACCATTCTCTCCAGGCATTAGTTTCTCAACTCTGTGTTGCATCTGGTGTTTATCCCATTCCCCATGCTATCCCGGAAAGGGGAGGAGGTACTTTCCAACATGCACCATTCTCCCAAACTTTTACATGGATTAACAATGTGCCAAATTTCCCCTCCTCCAGTCTCCTTTTATCTGTTTCCCATTTCTTTTCAAATATGCAGCGAGTTGAAGATGCCCTGGCTAATATGCTGACATGAGACTTGCATGTCATGCTGACATGCTGTAATCTTGTAGAGGAGAAATGAAACTACATCTTATTGTTTAGAAATTAAAAAGCATATATTCTTCCCTCCCCCCTCCGTATTTCCTTGCCAGCTTTCAATTTGATTGCTAGCTTGGTTTTTTGTCCTTCTTGCACACAGCACTCTCCTGAAAGATTCTGTGTACTTTTTTGGATGCAGAAAGCTGTAATGTTCCACCCACTGCATTGCAGTTGTGATTGAGAAACAGTCTGCGAAATATATAGGACTCCCAGAAGATCTGAGACACTATTATAAATATATTTAATGTTAATATCCTGTGATAATGTTTATTTAGGAATCATCTGTGATGTTAAATAGTGGCATTATTGCTCTCCACAAGGACTGTACTTTCCTCCTTTATTTGAAGAGGTTCACTATGTTTTTATTTCATTTCAGTTTGATTTTCATGAAAACAGCTAGCTGCTTATTCCTTAGCGACTGCTCTCTTACTGAAAAAAATAATGTAAAAATATGCTTTATGTCCAAAAGGCAAAGCTTGTCTTCACTCTGAGCCCAAGTGAGAGAAATGCCCACCTCAGAATGGCCCTCTGTTTTCTTGGCAAGTCTGGCTTGTGAGCCATCACCACATGTGGTATAGTGGAGCTCAGAAAAAAGTCTCAGAAACAACTACCCTAAAGGAGTTCTCAAGGGGCCTGAAGAGCAAAGCCCAAGCCATTACAAAAGGTCAAGAGGTGGATATAATACTGTAGAGAATATAAAATCACAAGCTCAGGTTTTCTCCAAAACATAGGCTACAATCACAGGAAACAAAGCAACCACCTAACTTAATCGTGTTGTCAGCAGATGAAATTTTCATGTTTCATACTTTTCATGTACTCCAAAATGATTTTTCTAACAGCATGAATATCATCCTAACAACTGATTGACCTAGCCATTATATGTTAATTTAAAAAAGATTTTCTTAATTGTTTTGCAGGAATTTAAAATTAAGGAGCCACAGTACAAAGAGGAACAGCTTTAGACAAGTGTCTTGCTGGAAGGGGAGGGAAGGCAGAAGGAAAGGGAAGGAGTTGAAGGAGGCAGAGAGAGGGAGGGAGGAAGGAGGCAACGAAACTCCCTCTCTTAATTTCTGTCTCTATCCATCCCCACTGAAGCAGAAAGTGATGTAATGGATTAATTTTTTTTTTTGTTTGTTTTTCTTTTTTTCAGAAACCTTGCAATAGATTTTGCTTCCAAAAGATCTTATACCTGGTTTGCAGGAGAATGTTATAACAACAGAATTCATGACATATTCTTTTTTCTGTATCGTCTATTTGAAAAACTAGCTCTGTCAAGAACTAGTTTATTATTTGAAGAAAGTGCTCACTTTATTTTCTGGCTAGACACAATTCATTGTTTTCCTGTGGGTGATGACAGATCTCCCCCCTGCTACAGCTGAAAGCTGGCAAACAGCTATTTGATGCTGTTAGGAAAAAACCCTATAAGACAAGTAGAGAAAATGTAAGCCTGATTTAGAAACCCCTCTAGAATGTGAAAGGCAAAAAGGTGTTTGTTTACAGGTTAGTGGGGTACTACAAAACAAAGCTGAGTGAAGAGTATTTCAACATTCACCTCTTTCTTATTTATACAAAAAATTTTGGATGTGTCTTTGAACATCTCTGTTATGAGAAGATTTCTAAGTGCAAAGCATAGTTTGGGCTTTGGTCTTTTGAGACTTATAGTCCCTGCCTGTAAGAAAAAGATAATTATAACTATATATATATCACAAGAGTATTTTACGTTATTTTGATATAGTACATTTTATATTAATTTGATATTGACATATATGTGTGCACCTATGTAAAAGTCTCTAGAGAAAACTAAGTATTACATTTCCTGCTGTGTATTATGTCTTATAATCTTTACATTCCTTCTTTTTAGGTCATGAACTGCTCCTGAAACTTCTTGAAAAGTCACGAAACCATTACTGGGGGACTGTGGTAACAGTAATTCAGTTGTGATTCAAATTCAGAAGTCCTATCCATGAGGCAAAATAACTATATAGAAAATAAGAAAGATGAGCCTTTGCTCTACAAAAGGGTTATTTTTTTTGAGTTAATATTATAAAAAAGGCTTTTTAAGTGCCAGGGCATTCTGCAATTAACAGACAAAGCAGAATTCATTATTTATTGCCTTTGGTACAAAAGCTGACGAAGGATTCACAGATATATTGGCAATACTTTGCAGAAGACATACCAAACATCCTTCACCAGGAATTTGGTATCTTCCTCTTTGAAAGAGACATGGTGGTGACAAACCTGCCTTTAACAGATGTTTTCCTTCTGAAAGATTATAGAGTGATTGGAATAAAAGCAGTGAAATTAAAACAGGCTTCCCTTTATCTCTATTTGGATATTGAAGCCAACATTCAACACTGATTTGAAAAAGATTTCTTAGAATACTTTGAAATCTTGCCAGGTATTTATCATCTTGAACAAACCCAGCACAGTATATCAGAAAAAAAAAAAAATCCTATTTGAGTTTTGATTATCCTTCTCTTGAAGAAGGTTTCTGGTCTGGGTGGCTTGACAGACCAGAACCACAAGAGTTGTCTTTTGGGTCACATTCTGCAGTTATTTGCTGCTTTTAAACCACAGTATATATAAATGAAACAAAACTAAAACACCTGGGATCTGAGAGAATCTAAAGAGTGAGGATTAAGATTTTGCAAGCAAACAAATAAAGCAGGTATATAATTTTTTTCCAGAAAATATTTGCTCCTATAATTTAATGTGTATTTTAAAAAGCCATTCATACATTCCTCAGTCATCGACATGAAAAATTGTGTGGAATCTTTATGGAGTAAGGTTTTTGTCTGTTACTCAGTGAATAATTCATGTATATGAGCAACTTAAAAACTAAAGTGTGCAGATTTAAGTACATATCACCTCAAAACATCTAAAGTTATTTCTCAGCACAGAAAGCCAGACTAACTTTGGCATCCTTTTTGTGACCTGTCAGCAATAGATGATGATCCATGGCTAAGTCAAGATCTAAAAGGCACTGACAATAGTTTGTCTCAACTTATTATTTTCCACTGTAATCCCGATGCAAGACTTTGTGTTTACCAGCGTTTGCTCTCAGCTTTCCTACTTTTCCCTACAAAATGGCAGCATCTATTTATGTTCTCCCTTTATCTTAAGGTATCAGTAGAGTGCTACACTATACTATAAGCTTTGATGAACCCTCAAAATACTTGAAATTTTCATGGTGCTTATTTCATTAATATGAAACAAATCCAGGGTCTCACATCAAGATAATTAGTAAGCTGGTCTTTTGGTCCCATCCATAATCACATCTGTGTTCAGACATATAATGAATTATTTCTTCAAAACCAAGGTTTTCAATTTCAGCTACAAAAATTTAACATAAAACACTGACAACATGGAACAATTTCTGTGTTTTCTAAACCCCCATTTTCCTGCAAACATGCACAAAGGCTGCAGATATCAATTTTTAAAATCACAAATATAGGCAGCAAAGTTTGCCAAAAATAATGTCAAATATGTTTTAATGAAAATAAATTGGTTGAAGCTTTCCAATTGCAGCCCCATTAGAAACATCAACTATAGCACACTTTCACAAAACATGCATTCAAAAAAAATATCAGCCCTGAGCTTAAAAAATCTTCAGCAAAATATATTTGCCATTCAGTTTCCAATATCTGGTAACAAAATAGATGTGACAATGCATCAGAAAAACACTGAATAAAGTCGGATTTTGGGTTAACTATTTATCCTGATTAATTATAAAATTCTTGGTGTATTCTGTGGGGGCGTTTTAGATTCCTGCTATACAACAAGGTTCAAAAATTCCTCTTAATACAGAGGAAAAGAATTTGAAAGGAAAGACCTTGGTGCAGAATAAAAGAGAGTTTCAAGCTAATTCTGTATTTAATGCTAATAAATATGCTGTACTAATGCCACAACAAGAAACTAGTACCTAAGGCTTTCACATGCAAAAAGCAGCAGACCAGCTTTCCATGGCTACTGCTCCTTGCCTTTCACACCCGCCTCGTCTGCCAACTGGATCTATCTTGAAGGAGAGACCTTAAATCCCTGCAAGCAGACTGTAAGGCACATGCAGTAGCAGCAGTGTACTGACATTTGCTAAGCACCAGCGTCCCTCAAGTGACTGGGAGCGAAGCCATTGACGTCACTGAACAATAGGCAAAATATTTCCTCCTCCTCCATAGTCCTGAACTGTAAACACCCAGCTTGCACACAGCAGGCTGAACATTTGGGGAGAGGCGGAGAAGGAGAATGTGAAAAACTCTCAACTGATGCTGCTGAAAACAAGCAGCTGTTCCTGCATAACCAGTCTCTCCTTATTCCTTCCATTTTGCTGTGAGGATTTCTGGTTCCCCCTTAGTGTAGGTCACACAGTAAAGAAGATAAAGCTAAAATAAACTATAATTAAAAGTGTGTATACTGAACTCACAAGGAATTTTTTGAAGTAAAATGCGTAATATTAATCACAATTTTAATAAAAGCACACTCTTTTTCTCCCTCTTTCTGTCTCTGTTATGGATAACTGCAGTATCATAACAATCATCCATGTATTTTGGACAAGGTGTGGTGGACTGAATGTAAGTGAATTTCCATCTCAGTCACTGCCTCTCCATTCAGCTACATTGTTACCAGTCAGAGAGAAAAACCCCCTGTAGATCAGAATTATAATTACAAAATCACATAGATTAGTATATGCTCTAGATTTGCTGTAAAGATGGGTTTTAAATCCTTGAGTTGGAGAGTTGTGGTTATGGCATAGGCAGAAAACAAAAGGACAGAGTTAATGTTGAAAATGGAAACCTAACCACAGCTTCTTGTGACTACATTAAAAAAATACTGATGCACAAAATCATTAGGATTTGCCAGTTTTTTGACAGAATATTGTACAGTGGTATGAACAGTTAAACAGTTCTGGAAAGCTATAAATCCAGGGAACCTAATTCAGCTCTTTTCTTTCCAGCCTCTTGGCTGCTACAAGCAGCTACAATCCTACAATCTTCCCTGTTTCCAGAGCAGCCCTTGGAAGACCCCTGGAGTGCAGGAAAAGGAGACCACTAGAAACAGGGAGTAATGTGGTGCTGAAAAGAGGTCAGAAATCCTGTACCTCTGAAAAAGCTCAAGAAAACCCTTCAGGGAGCCCTGGAAGCTTCTGTAAGCCATTTCAGGGAATACACCATCTTATTTGGTCCATCAACATGAACTAGAGAAATGGATCTCACCAGGAGTCCTCAGCCTTGAATTCAAAAGCCAGCATCGGAAGAAACCCTCAGAAATAGCTCCATAAAGATACTAGTTTTCTTTTTAGAGCCTTGTCTGTAAAAATCAGCTTGATGTGCATGGAAAGGATTTCAGAGTGCCAAAGAAAATTCTTGTGTCACCTGATTTGTAACAGAATAGTTATGTCTATGGAAGTCAAAGCGATCCAGGCAACAATAATGTCTGCCTTCCTCCCTTTGTCCAAGGTGGTGAATAAGCCCCCTTGGACATATCTGTTCTTAGACTAAGACCAAGGAATCACGCCCATCACCATATTCTGCAGAAGGCAGAACATAAGAGCCAGGGAGAGGCACCTTTTTCCCTCTCCAGTGCTGCTCTCTGTTGAATGAGGATGTAGGTGGCATGTCACATTCGCAGCATATATTGATTTATGATTTCAAAGCGCTGAACAAACAGGTCATTTTTTCCAAACAGACCATAAGCAATTTCTCATTATCCCCCATTTAATATGCAGGAAAAGTAGGTGGGCAAATAACCTAGTTTGCTGTTCCATTACTCTAGTGGGCCACAATGCTGTACTAATGCTGCTTCATGTCCAGCTGCTGTGCTCGTGCTGAATTAGCGGTGCTGTTGAAAGTGCCCAGCTCAAAAAGAATGAACCTCATCACCTCTCCAGAGCATGCAGCAACAGCAGACATGATTAATTGCACTTCTGGGGCTTGACACCTACTGTTCCACATGTTTTGCTCCATTTGTATATGTTCTGGCACTGAACCTCTGCACCCTGTGCTTTCACACAGAAAACAGTGGCTGAAATGCAGCTTCTCATCTTACCAGGGAAAAGGCATGTGGAAAAGTAACACTTTGCTGGCCTGCTTTCCTTTGTTTTGCTCTTTGTCATTTTTGTCTTTGCATGGGCTACTCCATGGTCAAAGGCTACGCCTTCTGCTGAGCTGGGTGGCAATATCAAAACACTTAGCGAAAAGAAAATAGCTAGATTAAATGAATAAACTGCTTCCTGACGTGACCATTTTGTGTAATACTAACATAAAATGCCATATTTCTGATCTGATCAAATCTCACTCTTTCTTTACTGACACCTGAACAACCACCTACAACGCAAAGCAATGCATGCCTTATTGGGGATTTGGAAAGCCTTGTACAGCTTTGGGAAGCCAAGTGTGTTGAGATATATTTGGAAGCCTATGTTTAGTGAGTGCAGCCTGGGCTGCACAGCTGAGAAGGTCTCAGATCTTTGTGTATGCCCCAGTTGTATCCTAGTCCCAGAGAGGTGTTCAAGGAATTGTCTTTAGGAATATTGATTTCTACAGGAGGAAAACTCAGGCATCTGGATTTGAATGAGGCCAAGACCCTAGGACAACCTGTAAAAATATTTGCCACTCAATCTTATGTCTATCTTGGCATCTTCCTTGAGAAGTACTATTGCTGGAAGCCAAGTGCAAACTAAGAGAGAGTTACATACTCTTTGGGGAGCAGCCTAAAAGAACAGCCTGGAATGTGAAGTTCATTCATAGTAATGCATTTTTAAGCATACCTTTAGGCAAACATTTGTGCATTTGAGTTTTACTAGTGCAAACACTCAAAGAAAATACATTTTATTTGGTTGCTTGCCCACACTGATGTGAACATCATTTGATACATTCTTACGCTTGGTAACTTCCAAGGTTTTCCACCTTTTCCCTTTCACACAGATGAAAACCTATTTCTCAGTAAATACTGTATATAGGACACACAAACATTTCAAGCTACTCCCTGAACACATGTATTGAAGAAGTAAGAGATGGGAAGAGGAGTGACAGAAAGAAAACCAAAGGAAAACTTCCCTCACTGAAGGAACCATGACTTTTGCATTTTGAGAACTCCACGTGTAGCTGAATGGATTTTACACAAATTCACCTTCAGGCAGCACCTAAGAGGAGGAAATGATGTGAAAGTACTGGAAAACTGTGCACTGTAATGAATTCTCCTACAATTTAAATTTCAGTGTATTTGCATAAAATTAAAAGTTTACTGAACCTAGTATTTGCTCTTGCTCCCATCTGAGCTAAAATGGAAGTGTAATATATCGAAAAGAATATAAGCAGCATTTTCCCTTCCATTAATTGGACTTGTGACAATCAGAAAAAAACAAAGGTAAAGCTAAGCCACATGTGTATAGTTCAAAACATAAGCAGATTCTTTAGCTTATACAAAAAATGTCAGGGAATACTTTGGTAAATAGCATGCCTGCACTCCCAGGAAACAACAGCAGAATCATTGCATGGGTAAATTTTCAAAGGCTAATGGATCTTTAAACAACAGTCTATAGAAATTTGTTTTATAGATCCTGCTTTAGGATCTACCATGTTATAGGTATGTCAGTCATGTTTAATTATGGCTTTTCTTTCTTTAATGAGTCCTTCAGCAGTCATAAGAGGGAAGTTTATTAAAAAACAGGTTTCTATGTGTCCATAAATTCTTGGCATGCCTAGGTTAATTATTTAAGTATCCTTATTAGGATTTGGAAATCTGAACTTGTGAGTCAGATTGTGAATTTTGGCAAGTATGGTAGCAGCAGAGGTCTAGACTGAATGTATGTGAAGCAGGTATTGAGAGCTAAAGTAACTGGAGAAAAAAACAATCCTCTTCACAAGAAAGAGTTTTGACATGGAAACCAAAGCATTCTCTTGAATATCTTCTTGAATTTCTCTGGATGTCACCTTGCATCCATATTGCCGTTGACACACATGAGTTTGCTGATTGGGCAGTATTTCTAGTCCTTATGTAACAGCTAGATGTTTATTCCCAGCATAAATACCTATGTCATAATCATAAAGTGGACAGAGCAGGTAAAAACCTTAATATAGTATAGAAGTGATGGAAATTAGATCAACAATGTTAAAAATCAAAGACAAAATAATGTTATATACTTCTTAGCTGTGGGTTTTCTAAATGCTACTGATATACTTGCCTCAAAATTTTATGCTCTAGCTCAGAAAAACCTCAAGATCTGTAAAAATAAGGCAGTAGGCTTTCTACTGCTTGGAATTATCAAGCCCAGTGGAGATACTGGGAGAAGCACTTTGGTGATGCTTCAGTGTTTAGGAAAGTCTAGTGGCAACGTCAGTGAATGCATACCTAATAAGAGGTATTCAGTAAACCTTAGTGAACTGTAAAAGAAAAGTTGGATTCAGTCTTTCATTGAGGACATAAGTTAGCTTTTATCCAGTAACTACTGAACTGTAGAAACGTGATTATACATCTGTTGAAGTCAGTACAGCTTTGACATGTTAAGGAAATGAACACAGGTAGGTCTATTGTTCTCACTCTGACTAATTGCAAGTTTAAAATTATACATTAATTAAAGAACATGTTAATGTCCTTCTGCAGTGGGAAGAGAATTTGTTCCTACAAAATTTCCATTATTCACAGCTCTCTACATAAGCAAAGCCTCTTTTCTGGCCCCACATCCTTTGTGGTAGGTCGCAGAAGATAAAATTTTATAGTGAGGACAGTGGCTTTAGCTCACAGAATCTTACAATACAGCCACAGTGATTACCTTGTACCAGGGCAAATTGGTGACATTTTCTTTATTATGGATTACAAAGAGTCAGAGACCTACCAAGAAAACCTCCTGGGAAATCTTATGCAGCCTGTAAATATTCACTATTTTTAAAATTCTCCTAAAATGTAGCAAACAAGAAATAAAACTAAATTAATGTAAACCCCAAGAAATTCCATGTTTTGCACAAATCAAACATAATAAAGGCTAAGATGCTGACATGCAAGGTTATAGCAGCTCTTCCAAGGCTTGGCTAACCCCCAAGGTTGCCTTGACATTCCTCATGTTATTTATAATTCTGGAAGTTAAGAGCAGATTTATTTATTTAATAGAAGGCTCAATCTATTGCTCCAGAGCTACTTCAGTAGAAAGTACTGATATACATCAAAGGACAATGCTTATGGATGGCTGGAACTACAAGCAAGCAAAACAAAACAGACTGGAAGCTCACCAGGAGTTTTGAGACGCATCGGTAAAGAACAACGTACTTCTTTTGGCTGTAGATTCACTGTAGATTTAGATGAAGGACATGATTTCATCCAACATTTTCGTGGTTAATTTGCAGCCAGGATGTTTATATAAAGTAAATAGCTGGAATTGGAAATTTGATTCTTTGCTTACCAGTAATATCTCAAACCTGAAGTGCATTTTAGGAGTTTAGCTCAGAACCTAACTTATACAGAGCTAGCATTTTACATTCATATCTAGAACTCACTTACTATCTTTCTCCTAACCCTGATTATTTATTGCCATCAATCTCTTTCACACAAATGCAAATGAAACAGAAAAGGTTAGAAAATATCGTGAAAAAGTAAAATGCAGTCACATACTTTTTAAAAATGCAAGAGACAACCATGTAAACACACAAAAAACAGTATCATGGGGGTTAATTCTAGAAGAAATTATAGTGTGAGATCACATCACAGCATATTTAGAAAGCAGTCTTTGGAATATTTAGCAATTAGTCTTCAGAGTTATGCAACTTTAGGGATAGACCAACACTGTGTATCACCCTGACCTAGCAACTGGTTCAGATCATGAGGATGTGGAATGCAGTTATTCTGCAAGATACTGACCTAAGGAAAAAAACAGGCAGTTCAATATCATGCCAATATTTCTTTTTACTTCAGATTGATGGATCTCATTTTTTGCTACCCCTCTTCCTTCTGCAGTTTCTTTTGTTTCAAGATGGCTGTATTATCTACAGAATTTTACTGCAAAAACTGCCAGGATTAAATTTAGTCAATAAAAAGAGTTTAAGAAAAGTAGATTCTAGATTTACAGAAAAATGGACATTAAATCAGGCACTCGCAAAAAGAGACCAGAAAATGAAGATATAGACAACAACTACATTTATTTTCTTTTCAAGCATTCTTGTCAAAAATTGCTGTTAGTTGTGGCACTGCTTTACTTGAATGCCCCTTTCAATTGAACTGAAAATTCTGCTGTTCTTTTGCTTTAAATGAAGGTAGCTACGAGAAGGAGCAATTTTGTTAACCAGATTTCTAGAGGAAGTTCTAAGAGAAAAGAAGTTCAGCTTCCATAGTAAGGAGCGTGTTCATATAGCACTTGCCATGTACCACCAAAGCTGCTCAGGTTCAGATGTTGAGCATCAGACCCTCAGAGTAGATACTATACAGGAAAATGCAGGGGAAAAAAAGGTAATTCATAGCTATCAATTATGGCTTTGAGCCTTACTTATTCCTAACCACGCAATTGCAGTCTCAAGCCATGCAATTTCCAACCTGCCACGGAGCCCTAACATTTTGGGAGCCTTTTCAGCTTTGCGAAGGTCAGAAATCTGAACAACATCTTATCTCATAGTAAATAGTTAAAGACATGGGTCCTTTGTGTGTTGGCGTATTTTTTTATTAAAACAAATAGTTGATATCTCAATGGGTTTTATTCTTTTGACAGAAATACTCACCTAATCTTTTCCTTGGAGAAAAAATATTTGTGAAAAATATACTTTAAATGAGACTTTTTCTAATCAAGGCATTCAGAAATTCACATTTTGTTAATTCTTAAGCACTAGAATGTTTTTCACAATGGCATACCACTGTAAATCAAAAGGTCTCCTCTGTATTTCTTGGAACGAAACCAAAACAAAATCACATTATGCCTGAAGAGGAATGCAAATGACCTCCCTTGCTTATTGCCTATCTCATTTCAATTATTTTTAATGAATATTTGAATTTTCTCTCCTAAATTATATTTAAATTCTGTTTTATATATGTACACCTACCATTCCACTGCCCTCTGCTGGAGAGAATATATCCTATAGCCTATTTAAGGAAAGTAATCTGTGGTTGACTGGGGGCTGGCGTTTTTGGACTCAAAACCAGGGTATTCCTCTCTTGGTGAAGCCTGCAAGCAGTTGGCCTGTACGTGCACAGATGTTTGATCATTATCTGTCTCCAGCACAAATAAACATTCCATTCAAAAATTTAAAAACACCAAGTTAAGAAAACACGAAGACAGCACAATTACGTACCCAAAAGTTAGGAAATGCCAGAGGTAAAGTTTCACATGGCAATGTGTCTCTAATTCCATGTGCATATGCATTTACAGTGCAGATTTTATTTCTAGGGAGGAAAATGTAATTATTTTTCTACATGGTTTAGGGGTGCTCTCAAATTCAGGTAGTTTTTTCAGTATGGTTAGCCGTCAGTAAGGATTTGTCTGAACCTATTGTCTATGTTAACCACCCCAAAATAATGTCAGATGCTTTTCTGCTTTTTTAAATTGAAACCAGCCCATCTATAAACATAAGGTGCAAATTAAATTAATTCTTAAACAGGCTGAACACACAAAGTCAATTTGGATTGCTTAAATAATCTTTAATTAATAAATTATTTTGCAGAATAATACATTAGGGTACCACTTACTACTGAGTCAAATAACTATTCATAACTAGTATTTTGCATAAGCAAAGGACAATTAAATCAGGACTTGCCCCACTTCAGGCAGCTAGGTGGTTGTGAAGCAATCACTCATTCAAACACAAAACATTAAATGAAAATGAGTAGATCTCTTTAATGGACTGTGACTGGCAAAAAATAATCAATATGACGGTTTAACATTTATCAATGCTGATTTGACATTTATCTTGCTGCATTACAAAATTTCTCCATGTTTTTTACCCGTAGAGCTTCTCACTGGAAACTACTTTCAGGTCAAAAGCTGGTAAAAGAGACAGGAAACAAACAGCATACAGAAAGTCTTCCTGTATTTCTTACTTCTCTTTTCTATTTAGTTTGCAATGACAGACCTGCAAACCACTTTTCCTATTCCGAATTCTTTCGGACAAACAGAAGAAAAATGAGAATCAAAGACCTTACTTGTTTCAATTTGAGATATTCTCACTAACTCGTATTTACTTACAGATTAAGAATGAAAAATTGTATGTGCACTTCTAGGTTGGAGGTACTATATATCCCGTAAGCAACACAGCTATAAAATCCATTTGTAAAATCATTTGCTTTTATTTCAGCTGCACTTTTGCTATAAGACAACCAAATTTAGTCACAAGCTGCACATAAGAAATATTTTTGCTTAAAATAATACCCAGCATACGATCCAGTCATTCAAATTTTCATCAGAAACCGGTATTGTTGTTCCCTTGCAGCTGCTTTTTGTCAGACTAAATTTTATTTTATAGAGCATTGCAGTAACACGAGTAAACCTCTCCTGGCAAGAGTTTGTTAGAGACTGGAGAAGTCCTTCTCTTGTACTACCTGCAGGCAGCGCAATGTTCAGCAAGTCCCTTCGGTCCAACTGGATGTGGTGGGAAAATCTAATTAAATGGATTTTTTTTTCTGGGGATGATGATTTTGTGCTGCTCTGGAGCAGAAATGCTAAAAAAGCCGTGTTAGACCCAGCCGTGTTTTGCTGCTGAAAAGTCAGGGTACAGAGAGTACAAACACAAGAGACTCCCAGACCTCAGGCGGGGAGATGTGTAACCTGGCATCACTAGCACAGTCGGGCAGTGCAAATTCTCCACTTGAAGGCTTCAATCACAGACCTTTAAGTATTTTCCCTATAATTAAAAGCCCTGAAGGAAAACAAAAACAATCCCGACTTGCATTGCTGAGGGAAATTCGTGATTTGTGTATGTCTGTTTGACAGATGCTTACCCGTTCTTCCAGGTCCCAAGGCTTTCCAGCAAATGAGCCACAAAGCTGTTCCCCACTTGTTCAGGCAGGAAAATCTCCTGGTACAAGAACATATTTTTCTTTCCCTTCAGCTGAACCTTTGCCCATCTTCATGTAGAAGGCCTCACTTTAACAGAGAGATTATTCCCTGTGGGTTTAAATACATTGGAAAAGGGAATTTCTGTAGAAGTACAGAATGACCTCATGCCTGTATCATTTTTCCCACCAGCCTATTTTGGAGGCAAAGACAGGATCCTGGGGTGTGCAGCTCAAAGCCACTTGACCTACAAGACTGATGGTCTCTTGGGGTTCCTCTCTTGGTTCTCAACACAGGGTAAAAATAATTAAGAAGCCTGTGAATGTTTTGTGCAATATAATATTTGAAATACATATGATGTTGCCTTCATCAGTGATTTCCTTGTCAATTTGTTGACATCATGGAATGCAGTGGAGTCCGGTGACAACTGCTGAAATGAAACGATCTTAACTCTGAACAAAATTACTGTTACTTTGTGTGTGTACAGAACTAGCATGAAAATGAAGTTTAAAAGCAAGACAAAAAAACCAAACAAAACCTCAGGCTAACTAGAAGGCACTGGGGGAGGAATGATTTAAAAGAAGATTTTCATTTCCAGAATCAGTTTAAATCTTCACTGGCTAAAGCCAGGCACAATAGTATTAACTGTTAGTCTATAACAGCCCCTCACAACAGTGACACAAACATGTGTGTCTGTAGTAAGATTTCTCACTTTTCTGCCCTACAACAGAAGAAAAATTATTAATTTCTAGAAGCTTTGGGAAAGACATGGTATTAATCTTGTATACATTTTTTCATCCTTATAAGTTATTAAGGGGCGCTATGTTAAAGAATTTAGTTTCAGTATTAAAATATTTTGTTCTATGGTCATGGTGCAGGGGGATGGAATAAGTTGTTCAGTCTTCTGCCATGAAATTTTCTTTTCTCAGAAGCTCCTCTTGGTTCATTGCTTATATATTTCAATGATAAATCTTGAAATAATAGCTTTTATGGGACCATATGCAAAAGAAGAGTCTCCCTCACCAGTAGCTTGAAGTGGTCAAAGGGAAATTCTGAATCCTAAACCAAAGCTCTTCCAGTTGAATTGGAAGCTCATACGTGCAGCAGAACACCAGGCTGGTAAGCTTTTTGCTGCCTGTGTTGCTAAGGAGACTAGGAACTGATTTTGGAAAGCAATGTTAAGTACATTTATATAACAAGGAGTTGCAGGTTTCAGTGCTGCAAGTGTACAGATTTCTGCAGTAATATATACTGGATATATTTTTCCACAAAAAACCCGAAAACAAAACCAAACCCAAAACCAACCAACCAAAAAACCCCATATACAGGAGAATAGTGAAGAAATATTTGAGACACCGTTAAGGGAATTTGTTTTTTAATTTACATTTATTTGCTTTTGCTCTCATGCTACTTGAGTAACCAGTAGCATTGAAGGAGTCAAAAGATTCTGAACATAAGAACTGAATTAATCTCAGCCAGGCCCACATAAAACACTGCCTGAAGGTTGTACACTGCTCCCGACCCATTCATGTGGCCAGCCAAGAGCTGACAGGCAGCAGCCATCTGTCCAGTGAGGATTCTGAGCCATGAAAATGCCTCCTTCCTCACCCAGCAAGTAAACTGAGGTACGGCTGACTGGGACACAATAGTTGCAACCCAGTGTTGACAAGCTGAACTGTTTTCTTGCCTATCCTTAATGTGCAGGTGCATTTGATAACATGAGGTTTTCAAGGAAACAATTTTTCTTCTAAAGCCTTCTCTCTCACTCTGGTTCAGTTTTATCTTGCTTTTTTCATTTCAGCTGTCCATTTTGACAGTGTATTTAGAAGGCTATACTTCTCCCTTTTAGTTGAAAGGAGTTGTAGAGTTTTTTACGTTATATTCACTGATTTCCTAATAAATAGTATACTGATAACATCCATTTCATTTAAAAATTTCAACACAAACTAATACGACAATGATATTGAAACAGATTTTTGTAAGTTGTTTGACATCTCAAATAGAAACAGATAGTGAAAAAGTTCTCACTTTCACCACCAATACTTTCTCATCAGATTTGTAGTTAAATTGAGACCTTTGTTAAAATACTTACTGAAGAGAAGTTAATTCAGAGAAATCAGTTTTGCATTTAATTCCAAAAATTACTGTGGGATTACAAAACTGCTGGTCTAAAAGCCTTTGTGAGTACTTATTTCATATTAGAATGAACTAGCAGTCACATTAATATAGTCACTATAGAAATAAATGCAATCAGTTCAATTTTTTCACTTCTTTGTAGAGGTACACAAGATTCTGTTTAACCATAGGAAACACAAATTTTCTTAAATTTGGCTACTAAAGTTAAAATTATAACAACACATGTCCACACTTTCCTGCTTCCCATGTTTGGGAAAAACAGACATTACTTTCTGCTCCCCAAAATCCAGATTTGCAAACAAAATAAATCAGACTCCTTCTATGAAACTCTGTATTTGCAGAATAAGACACTTCAACTACATTAATTCTTGGTATTTAAATACCCTAATGAAGGTAGGAGCCAGATACTATAGAAGCACATTCAAAATGACAGAATCTGAATCAAAGAATTTACAGACTAGCAGAGAGTATCACACACAAACACCGGAAGAACAATTTCCCTAGTATGTTATTCATCCAATGGCAGGAATAAGAAATCCTCTGGCTTTATACTCCTCAGGTGATTTAAAATAATTAGAAATTGTTCAGATGCATATTGCTAGCTCTGTGTTCAAGGAGTTGACCACAACAGAAGACAGGTTTAACACAACCCATGTAAAGGAAGCTCATACAATGCTTCACACCTTGTTGAAGACCACCTTGTTGTAAGAAACCAAAATGGAATGGCTTTTTTTTAATAATAAGCTCTGTCCACTGTGAAACCCAAGAAAAAATGTATTTAGATATAAGAATAGGTGTCTTATATGCTGAAAGGCACAAACCAGTATTTCCTGGAAGTGGTGAAATAAAAGTGGACAAAGCTCAATTTCTATATAGTGCAAGAAGGTCTCCTTAAATCCAAGTTGTTACTAAAAGGTGTCTAGCTTTGGAACTCTTTGGTCCTATAGTTCTGTGGCTACAAATGATAGTTTCCAGCATGTTGTATGAATCTAGTGTATATTTTCTGTTATTTTAAAGAGGTTGCATTGGTGGTAACCAAGAAGAAGGCTTTATGTTTACCTCACTCTGGCCGCTGTACTCTAAGTAAAATTGAAACTTCTGGAAAGCAGAAGGAAGGCGGGAATTGCTTGTTTTCCCAAGAGCGATCTCAGCTCTGCAGAACTTTTTAAATGCAGAGTGGAAAAGACAAAAAGAGAAAGAGTAAGGAGAGTGAGTACAGACTGGGATATTCCTGAGAGGACCAAGCTACTTGCCTACAGCATTGCCTACAGATTAAAAGCTGAGCTCTGGAGGAAACAGATGAGAGAACCATTCCTAAGAATGTAGAGAAGGCTTCAGTCTTTATTTCAACCCATAAAGTCACTGGCAGCTGCTGATTTTGATAGAATTTGGAGAAAGGACTCTCCTCCTGCAAGAAACATTGGTTGGGGTTGATTTTTTCATGCTTCCTTTATCCAGTATCCTGATGTTCCCTACTTCCTGAGCCATCTTGTCCAACGGTGCTTGCTTTTGTACTAATGTCATAAGTAATATTGGAGTTTGGAGACTTTCGTAGCTTGCATAACAGAAAGTATGACAGGAAGATAGCAGAGTGGTTCTGCTTCCAGATTTTAGCAAATTCAGTGTTGAGACAGCAGAGAGGTGTAAGTACCGAGTAATCCCAGGCTGCAATATCAGGACACAGATATCCACAGTGTTCTGCTAACACATTTGTTATTAAGCTGCTTTTAGGATTATGTTCAGAGGAATAGGAAATGATGACGCTAAACAGTTCAAAGGGCAGCTGCATCAAACAGCAGGTTATCAGAGACTCTGTGGATGACTGGCTACTATCAAAAGGCTTGAAATCTGAATTAGAGCTAACTCATCTGTACAGTGCTCAAAACCATATTCAGTGTCACAAATAGCAATTTTGTAGTGGGTGACTGGATCTTGGAGAGAGTTCTTGAATAATCAAATATTCTCCACCAGAATTTCTCAGCTGCCCAATATTGAGTATCTGTGCATGATCAAGAAATTAGGTTTACAAGCATTCTATTCTGCCTAAACTTTAAAAATGCCAAACATTTGTTTCCTAGGAGAAAAAGGTGGAATTAAAAAAGGTTGATAATATTTTATTAGCTGTTTTTAACTTTCACCAACCATTCAATTTTTTTGTTTCAATCAGACCATAGACAAAACCACTAAATTAAGGATTTTCAGTATGATTTGCTGAATTTAAATTAATCTGTTTGTGTCAAGCAAGAGAACAAAGTAGGACATTTGATCTGCTTTATCAAGTGGATTAAAAAATCCCGTGCAACAGATATTAACAAACATGCACACTTTCATAGATTTCTGAAGTAGACTATAAGGAAAGAAATTTGATCCCTGCTCGTCAAATTGACCTTTAATTTGGTGGTCATTGGAATCAGATCACTTGTGGCCTCAGTCTAGCACAGTCTTTCATCCTAATAAGAGTATAGTAGCAAATCCTAATCAGAGTAGTAATGCACTCACAGCCATATGTTAAGTTCTGTCTTGAAGGACCATAGGACCTAAGAAAAATTGGAACTCAGCTATTTTGCATTCCTGGTGGCAGATTATTTTAGGAATAATGGCAATGAGATAATACTGGATCTGTGAAGGAAAACAAAATACTCAGCAATTGAAAAACAAGACCAGAGCTCGTTACCAGGGCATTTGTCAGAAGATTGACAACATAATCTTTCTGGTAATTCATCGACATTTCCCAATTCTAAAGTTTACTTCTGTTTTCAAAAACCATGAGATTTAATAGGTTGTTTTCAAAAATTAATGAAGATTTGGGGAGAAATTTTCAACAACACGTTGCTTTAATTTTAAAAACTAGCACACTGATGATCTGAGGTGTACCTGCAGCTATACACCGTCTTTCTGCCACTAAACCCCAATAGCTGTTCATCGCACTTTCAAACTTGTCCTTATACCCTGCTGAAAGTCATATCTCAGATTGTTGCAGGACAAAGGCTGTTGCCTGCACAAACAGTTTTACTGGTTTAGTTACTCTCTAGAGAACTGGTTTTCTTTGAATTTTTGTCCAGAGTCAGGCTTTTCACCACACAAGCTTAGAAGCAAAAACTAAAGTTTAATCAAGGAAAGCAAAAGCTAAAGTTCTTGATTTCAAGACTGGAAACTTACAAAAGTGAAGGAAACAAGAAAACCCTATTATAAATTGTACCTAGAAGAATTATCCTATGAGCCTTGAGGGATTATGTAAAACATTCTCAGTCAAGGAACAGCTTCAGCTCACAGCACTTCATGCCCATCCTTGCTGCTGCTCTTAATATGGATTAGAACTAGTTTGAAGACCTGAGCAGTTCCCACACTGCTAGAGTTCATCAAAGACTTTTGTGAGTTATTTTCTCCCTTTACTCAGAAACAGAACCTTACCCCCCTTTCTCATCTCTTCTCTGGCATTGTTAATGCGTAGGAATACAGTTTCTGGATCTCCACAATAATGAGTGTTTTGACTCCTGTCCCCCCACCCTGTCTTTCAGAAGAAGCTATAACAGGCGTTTTACCTTTAGATAATTAGCAAGTATCTGAAGTGCAAGGGATCACCCACAGTGTTAATGCATATGGATGAGTATTGAAGGAGAAAGAAAACTTACTTTCAATGACTGTGGTTCTTCTGAATTCTTCAGAGCTCTGTCTAAGCTTCTCTGGCAGGTGCTCTTGGTCAAAGCGACCTGTCTTCTTATATACCTGGAAAATAGAAGGAGAATGAAGGTGTAAGAGTATTTTTCTAAGTCAGTTTAGAAGACCTGAGGCCCCCACAGCTGAGGTCATCAGTCTTCCCCAGAACTGACAACAAAGATGGATTAGTAGTCAGCTTGAGTGCCAAAGCCTCTTGACAGTTTGAAAGCCTATTGCCTATCTAGATTCAAAAGAAAACTGTGTCTAGCCAAGAAATTCTTATGCATGTACAGATCACACTCTGTTTGTACTCAGAGTTAAAAGAACAGCAACTTCTGTTCAAAACCTAAACACGAGTCTATGGCTAAAATATGCTTGCTAAAAGATGGTGATGATGTAAGATGAAACTAGCTGCAGAAACTGGCAATGTCATGATAGAAATCTGGAGGTAAAATATTAATTAACATGACTGGATATTTCAGGTTACCATAAGCAAAAAGGGCACAGAAGGTACTGTGGGGTCAGAGCTGAGTGCAACCTTCATATTGTTTTACAGAGCTGGAAAAATTAGTAGGAAACGGAACAAAACAAAAGAACTCCACCCCAAAGCCTGTTAATGAAATAATATAAAAAGCATTTTATTTTGGCAAAAAAGACATAATACAGAAAGTTTTGTTTTGTCAAAAATGTTTCTCTCCACTGTCTAAGTGTTCTGATTCAGCAGAGTAGCTTAGATGATGCAAGGGACACAGGCACGTGCAGGAAGAACAGCACCTTCCAGGCATATCTAAGGCAAAACAGGGTCTGACTTAAGCACCTGCAGTATAAAAACACATCATAACATGAATACACATGTAGAAAACACTCAACAGAGAATTGCCTTCCTTTGCATGTTTCAGCTAAGGAGGCTTATCCAACATTTCTATTATGACTTCCAAAATGTGTCCATCTGAGCCTAAATTTTAGCATAAGTTAGACTTTTAGGTGCTAGTCTGTACTAAAAATGATACTTATATTTTAAAAAGTTATCTCTTTATGTAAATGTTGTTGGCTATATTCTTGCTCCAACAGGATTTAAAGCTTTTCTAGTTCAGATTTCCATCAGTAAATACTTCTCACTCAGCAGGCATTACCACACAACTAAATCCACTCTTCTTTTAAAAATTCAAAGCAAGGAGAAGGTTGAGGGCAGCCCATGGCACAGATCAAAACCCACATTAACTAACTTACTGAGAAAAATAGGAAGCATTTGGCAAAATTCTTCTTTCACAATAAACCACACAGAAACCTGATTTCATTTTTGAAGCAAACATTCAGAGGTTTTAAAATCTAGGGTTTTCAAAACTAAAAAGAGGTCTTGAAACAGGTTTGTTCAATCATTTGGGGACAATATTTAATATGACAAATGTTGAAAGGCACAACTGGAAGACCTCCAAGTTCCAGATAAGAGCTAAAAGACCAAAACTGCTTTTGTTTAGTTTTCCGTTGCAATTGCCATTCACCGTATTTATTTATTTTTTCTTTGTCTAAGAAAGTCTTCACAGAATTTTTTTAATTTATAAAGAAATTTCTACAAATTTCCATTCCTACAAACGGCTCTTTTCACTGTAGTCTTACCTCTGATTGCAAAAAATGTAACAGTCATGAAATAACTCACATACAGCAAAGCAGTGAAGTCAGACCCGAGAAATATGAACAGCAGATGAGGGGGTTATGACTGTCTATACATTCAAAATACAGTGATTGTTGTGGAGAAGAGGCAAAAATGCTTGTAGTGTACAACACATGGGTGTTGAAAAGTAAACAAAGGTAATATACATTGCTGCTTTGTTTGATTTCCTCTTTTTTTTCCCACTTATACCCCATCCAAACACAAGCACATTCTATTGCGAAGAACTTGAAAATATTTTAAGTGTTATGATTGGCACTGTCTGGTTGAACTGTACACTCAACTCATTAGCTTTTATTTACCAGAAACACAACCACCTATACCTATTTTACTGAATTCTTTCAAATCTCAGGTTCTGTAGACCCAGCTGTGAAAGTACAGGTACAGAAAATCATTTCCATATTACAGTTTGGTTTACCCAAAATTTAATCTGTAACTCTGGACAAAACACGTTATAACACTGTGAAAGTTGGCAACAAAATAATAAATTACTAAAACTTGGATTTGTGGGCTAAATCAACAGAAATAAGTAAGCCCAGCAAGACAGCCTGAAAGAGAATTCAGAGTCAATTTGGATAGGAGTCAGGTCAAAAGAAAGGGATTAGCACTTCATCTTTGAATAATTGCACCATCCGGCAATCCATCCAGTCTTTTTGTACTATGTACCTGTGAAACTTGTCATAATGAGGTTTGAGCCCGGGCCAGAATTTCATAGGTATTGCAAAGAATAAATATTTAATTTTACTGAATCATTTTGCAACAACCCACAACAGAAAGTAACTGAATTGCTGTCTTGATGTCTTCAAATTATATCTGAGTGTCTCTTCAAGAACATATGCTTTACCATAACATCATCTTGTTACTGGACTTAGAGAATGAAACAGCATGCCTTATGGAGGACATCAAAAAAGACTACTTAGTGGCACTGTCTGGTTTAAAGAATTTGTCAAATTCAAGTTGGAAGTGAAAGAATACCTGTGGGATGCATTTATCAGAAGGTAGGAATTGCTGTGCTGGCTGCTGGAACAGGATGACATGAAAACCAGCTTGGTTTTTTGCTCTCATGTCTTGTGAGATAAGCCAGTGATTACATGCAAAACCTAAATACCCGCTACTTCTAAAAATGTATACAGTTGTCTGTCATCCTAACAAAATTAATGACAGGTGTATGACTCTTTGTTTTGGAATGGTATACACTCTGTCCTCAACACTGCTATTTAGATGTGATTATCCATTCACTTGGAGTCAGTAAGAACTGGTCAAAAACAGCCAAGAAAAAAGTAAGGGCTTCAGAAACGTGAATTAATATCAAATACCAGGAGATCCTAGAAGTCTACAGCAATATCCTCTTGAGAATGTCGGTAATCTTGACTCCATCCCTCCTTTAGTCAAAATGGGTGCTGTGCTGATACCAAAGCATACATCGCATGGGAAAGGGAAGGCAAGGCAAGGGAAAGTGTCTCTGTGGCACCGCTAGCCGTGTGCAAGAACCAGGCTGAATCAGGTGAGGCGGAATTCTGATTTTATTATTTAATTCTAAAACTTATATAGACTTTTGAAAGTTCCTCTGGATTGGGTCAATTCAAACCTCCCTCTAGGCCGATAGGCCAGGTTGAACCGTCCATCATTCCAGAGACAGTTTCAATAGCATCCAAACCTTATCTTTGTTTATAGAACACAGGGAGAAGAAGAGAAAAATTCCCACGGGAAAGAGTCTGTGCTGTCACAGGAAAGCATGACCAATAGGTTGCTTCCAGCTCTAGTGAGCTGTGGTGGAAATGAGCACTTGCATTCTAGTACAGCTGGTCTGCTGCAGCCTCCAAATAGAGTCACTATACAAAGCACAGCCACAAAGCATCAGTTTTGTACTCTGCTGCTTTCCAGGAGGGTTATTAAACTCCTGAACAAAAATTAAACCAAAATAAGGAGAAGTTTTCATGCTTTAGGGTGAATCAAAATAATGAATGATGTAGTATGCATTGCTGAGACCACACAAGCAGGGACAACAGCTGGTGAAATAAAGGAGATGGGGCTGAGAGGATACGAATCTTCTGCCTAAGGAAATAAGTGTGCGTATTAGTTTTGGGAAACAAGATTTCACAGAATCAGCTATCAAACTCTCTCAATCCAAATATCTTATTTTTGACCTTGCATTTGCTGATTTATTGCCCCTGATAACCAGAAACAGAGTCCTCATCTGCATCTTCAGGGTTTTCCCTTAAGAATTCTTGGCCAGAAAGCAATGAGACTTTTCAACAAAATGTAGGCCCAAGTTTCTAAGTGCCCCACTGCAGTAGAGCACTCCAGAGAACTCAGATAAATAACCTGATTTAAGGATTCTTTCAGGGTAAATCACACAGCTCAAAAATAACCCTAGGCTTAGATGAGAATCATGATTAACAGCATCCCAGTGTCATGTGGCACTGCTCTTGTCATATCCCCATTGCTTCAGCTCCAGTGATTTACAGGATGTGTGTCTCTATGATCACAGAGTAAACTATAAAACACTTTCTTACATATCACAGAATCACACAAGATTCTGTGATCATCAAGGCCAGAAGAGGCCTTCAAATCTAGGTGAACCATCAACCCAGAACCACCATAATCACCCCTAAACCATATCCCCAAAAGCCAAATCCAGGCACCTCTTGAATACTTACAGAGACAATGACTCCACCACCTCCCTGGACAACTTATTCCAATGCCTAAACACCCTTTCAGTGTTTTTTTTTTTTCCAAATATCTAATCCAAACCTCTCCTGAAAAATGGGG